>JAQQSW010000851.1:0-13974 GCA_028646575.1 Pseudocheirus occidentalis
TTAAAGAGCCCCTGTACGGTGTGAGAGTTTCCATGCTTCACTACGTGGCCATTTGTATTTTACCCCAATGAAACATAAAAACGGTTTCTGAGCAAAGAGCCTCGGGTATTTTTTATGAAGCTATAATACTTTCCATTAAAAAAGGTAGTCGTGGGGTTAAAATAAAGACTGCAAGCTAAACTGTCTTTTGTTTCCCAGGATTTCCCGCCCTGGAATTCACTGTTTGCTCATGACACGCAGGTTTTGCTCATCTTAATTATGTTGCTGGCCTTCTGGGTAGATGACAGAGGCAGGGGAAGGTTTCCCACATGTTTCTGAGGGCCCAGGGGAAGCCCCAGAAGTGCCGGACCCAGGCACAGGCAGGCATGTATCTGACAGTTCTGCTTGGGGTCTCTGGTTTCCCCTGAGCAGATCCAACAACACCAGGAGATATTTCAAGGGTTCTAGAGGATGTTCCAGAGGTAATGTCATTTCTAGCCAAAGGGGGAAGGGAGGGAGGCGCACAGGTTGGGGGAGAAAAAGCTAATTGAGATTCTCTCCAAATTAATTTAAAACCCATTAGGGCTATTATGGGAAGTGGATAATGACATCTGTAATGGGAAGAAACTGATGAAATAGTGTTGTTCCTTTATCACCACCAAAGCCTTGGCTGCCTGCACCCTGAGCAGGCCAGGAGAGCACAGTGAGAAGGCCTGATCTTTGCACTGTGCTGTGATTATGCTGTGCATGTACCACTGTGCTAGCCAAGGCAGTGACCTGCATCAGCCTTCAGGTCATAGATACGGTAGATTTACAGCTAAAGGGGCATCTAGAAATCCAGCTCAGTTCCCTAATTTCACAGAGGAAGAAACTGAGGCCAGAAAGGGAAAGGAACCTGCCCCCAATCATGTAGACTTACAAGTCACAGGCCCAGGACTTGACCAAAGCCTTCTGTCTCTAAACCCAAGGCTTTTTTTCCCATAATAACTGCTTCTAGGGCAGTTAGGTGGCCCAGTGGATAGCACACTAACCCTGGAGTGGGAAGGTCTTGAGTTCAAACCCAGCCTCTGACACTCACTAGCTGTGGGATCCTGGGCAAGTCATTTAACTTCGACTGCCTCCAAAAAAGAAAAAAAAAAAATAACACATGGTCTCAAATCCCAGAGCCTGGCCTAATCATGAAGGATCTGACTCCTTGATGGACCTTAAAAAGTGGAAATCCATAATCAGGCGGTTGCATGGGATAGCCTCAAGGGACAGTTAAAAGATATTGTGACACCTGCCTTACCTTCCCACCACAAGGTCACTTAGCAGTTTTCTCTTATCACACTGAGAGCTGGCCTTTTCCCCAGCTGGGTGATCACTCAATGTACTCGAGACGATACAGCCTTCAGGCTTAATACCTGATCAGAATGGAAGCCCCTTGGGGACAGAGAGCCAGCCTACATCTGTATCTCCTCGAGTTCTTAGCACAGAGTGCGAACTCAAGATGTATACGCTGAATGAGTCTGCTCTGTGCCAGGCACGCTGCTAAATGCTTTACCAATATCGTCTCATTGACCCCCACAAGAATCCTGGGATGTGAAAGGTGCCACTGTTATCCCCAGTCACTTCCTCATGGTCACACAGCCAGTCAAGTGTCTGAGGCTGGATTTGAACTCAAGTCTTCCTGACTCCAAGCCTGGTATTTTATCCACTGAATGAAAGAATTCAAACGAGGAGTGACAGGGATGGTTCAAGACTAAGTTTATTGGCTAGTGTTAGACTCAGAGACAGGAAGTAAAGGGCAAGGAGCCCACCTCAGACACTCAACTGGCGGTATGGCTCTAGGCAAGTCCCTTCCCCTCTCTGGGTCTCAGTTTCCCCATTTCAAAGGAAGGGCTTGGACTAAATTATCTCTAAGGTCTGTTATAGCTCTACATTCTATAATCCTACTGTTGTAGGGCCCAGATGGGGGGAGGGGGCTCCAGCCTCCATGGCTGGAGTAAGTAAGAGAGCCCTAGCTCCATTTACAGAACCTCATGGGATTACAGACCCAGAGTGAAGAACTTCAGAGGCCAAATAGGAAACGCCCTTGCTTTGAATAAAGACCAGGGATATGAAGAGGCAGCCAAATGGTGCACTAGACAGAGCTATCCTTGGACTTAGAAAGATGGGGGTTCAAATCCTGCCTTAGATACTAATTGTGTGACTCTGGACAAGTGGCTCCAACACTGTGGGACTCAGTTGCACCATGGAGGTAATAAGAGAACTTACCTCATACAGCACTATAGAAATGCTAGTAGTGTTATTATCATCAATCCCCAAGGTCACAGATATAATAAATATCAGAAGTGGGGTCTGAACCCAGTTTCTCTTACTCTTTCCACCGAACCACTCAGTCCCCTCTAACAGTTGGGAGAGAGTTTGTCTTCGCCAGTTGTATGAACTTGTGGTGTCAGATCTACTTACCCTCCTCTCCTTGGGTGGAAAAGAAGGCAGGAGAAACAACTGGCAAAAAATTATGAAGATGAGTATGGAGAACGCAACAAACTCAGGTTTCCCTAGAATGGTGTATGTGTGTATATGTGTGTGTGTGTGTGTGTGTGTGTGTGAAACTCAAACAGAAATGGGGGAACCATTAAACCGTACAGAAAGATCCCGCTGGGATGCATGTTGGCTTAGAAAACCACATGTTAACATTATCTGTGCTCTGTTGTATTTTTATTATTTATTTATTGCTTTTTTTTGGAGGGGGTATTTTTATTTTTTTGTCAAATATTCCTCAGTTACATTTTAATCTTGTTTGATTCATATTCTTTCATAACTAGAATGAAAATATTTTCAAGTTGGAGGGGACCCCATCAGCTATCCAGTCCAACCCAAACCTGGCCAAGGATCCCTTCTGTTTTATCTCTGACAGGGAGATATCCACCACCAATGGAGGCAGCCCACCCTGCTTTGGGCTTTGGGCCAGCTCTCATTGGGAACGTTCCTGATATCTCTTTGAATCTTCCACCTGTGTGGTCCCTGGTTCTTTCCTCTGAGGTCAAGGAGAAATCTTGACTTTAGCTAAAAAGCTGTGACTCAAACACTTCACTGAATTTCCCTCCTCCACACATTTGCTCACAAAATCTTCTCATAGAATCCTGGTTGTCCTTTAAGGTTCAACCCAAGGTTCAAATTTCACCCAGGGAAGCTTTTTCTGATCCCCCAGTTATTAGGATTTTCTTCTGCTTCAGTTTTCCTCATGTTAAATTTATTTATGTACCTATCATAGTCTCCCTTCTCCTCCTAGAAGAATGTAAGCTCCCTGAGGGCAGCGATTTTTCTAATTTTTAATAGGTGCTTAAATCAAATTCAGATCAAGGCTTTTCATTTCCCACACCAGAAGCATCTAGGTGGCACCATAGTGCACAGAGTAATGGGCATGGAGTTAGGAAGGTAGTTGTTTCAATTTCATTCCTGTCCTCCTCACTGTGACCCCAAAGAAACTGGAGTGGTTTGCCATTTTCTTCCCCAGCTCATATTACAGATGAGGAAACTCAGTTAAGTGACTTGCCCAGGGTCACACAGCTAATAAGTGTCAGAGGCTAGATTTGAATGCAGATCTTCCTGACTCCAGGCTTGGTGCTCTAGGTACCACCTAGCTGCCCTAGGAAGACAGAGTTCAAATCTGACCTCAAATACTTATTCTGGGCAAGTCACTTCATCACTATCTGCCTCAGTATCCTCAACTGTAAAACAGGAGGGGAGATAATAATTGTGTCTGCTTCACACGGATCTTATGAAGATCAAATCATGTATTTGCACTTAACAGTTTCTGGGCACATGGTAGGAAATTAATAAAAATTTACTCCAATTCATTCCCTGACAAATTCCAGCCCCATTCCCCAGGAATCTACAGATAAGCCCTGCCTGTCAATTAATGGTCACCTTTCAGGTTCATTAAAATGTGAGCAATGGTTAGCTCCATAATTTCGCCCGGGGTAGGACAAGGACCTGGTCTCATTCATTCAGACTCCAGGCAAGTTCTCAACCATGCTGGTTTCTTTGACTAAATGAAAACAAAGAAGATTATCTTACATTTTGTGAGCTGGTGGATACTGGGATGGTGGTAGAAAGATTCTTTATGGTCTAGAGGGTACATGGTTTGGCATTCCTGAATTCACCAAGCTACAAGGAGCCCTCAGAAGTCAAGGGGTGGTGCTATCTTGAAATAATAGGGTTTTCAAGTCCTCAAACTGGCTCTCCTTTTAAATTCTGAATGAGGAAAATAGAGCTTTCCATCTTCAAAGAGGGATCCCAGTGTTGTCTCAGAGTAGTCTGGGTTGAGAGGGTCAGTGGCATTTTGGCATTTCTTGGTGTTGGTATCTCCCTCTCCTACTCTACCACTTCCTCTGAAAGATACACTTTGGAGACCTCCAGAGGCTCTCCAATGGCTTTCCTGGACTGATTGCCATTTTTAAATGTACCTCCATATTGAAAGAGTTCTGGTGGAAGAGAGTCAGCTTCCCAGGGCTACCAAGTGCACCAAGGGTCTGAGAGAGTATGAGACAGCTCAGGAGCGAGCAACCTCTCTGCCGGCTGGCAGCTTTTGACTCCAAGGCAGCAGAATAAAATCATACTAGAAATAAGTAGCAAGAAGTCATCCACTGATTGATAACCAT
This sequence comes from Pseudocheirus occidentalis, assembly GCA_028646575.1. NCBI lineage: Eukaryota > Metazoa > Chordata > Mammalia > Diprotodontia > Pseudocheiridae > Pseudocheirus > Pseudocheirus occidentalis. The sequence goes on from JAQQSW010000851.1 coordinate 4,629, forward strand.
TGGTGAGGAGCTTACTACATGCTAGGCATCATGCTAGGTACTAGAGATACAAGGACAAAAACGAAAAAGTTCCTTCCATCCAGGAGTTCACATTCTATTGAGGGAGTGAGAAAGACAATATGCACATACATGAATATATATAAACCATTCATAAAGAAGACCTCGGTAGCCAAGAACAATACTCTAGAGAAAGAAGAACCTTGGGGGGGGGCAGAGCCATGATGGTGGCATAGAAGAAACTTTAAAGCTGCTGCTAGGGATATCATATAGCTTCATCCTTTATTCTTTCTAACCAGCTACTTTACCTAGATGTTTCAAATACTGCCAGCACCCTCTAAATTTTGGTACCCTGAGTCAAAGCCCCATTCATCCTGCCTTAGTTATGGCTCAGCCTACAAGACATTCCTCTGACAGCATATGCTATAGCAAATAGCATTGGCTGTGACCTCCTTTCTGCCTCCAAAGGTTGTATGATGATAAAAGGATAATGCACAGGGCAGAAAATAATGGTTTCTTGACAAAAATAACACTGGCCCAACAGACTAACAATCCAGAGCCATGAATTGGCATGCTAGTTTCATACCTAGGCCTGGGGTAAAACTGTGAAGTCAGAGTATGAAACCTCACTCTTTTGCACCTTTTTTCCTATTCAGAACCACCCTGTTTCTATCATACCCAATACAAAGGTATCTGAATTATTCATCTTCTCTCTAATGTACAAGTTGTTAATAATTATTTTTATAAATGATGATTACAATATCAATGATAACAATTAGCATTTATGAAGTGTTTCACATTCTCCAAAGCCCCTTGTAGCCATTGTCTCACTTGAACCTTTCTCAGGGAAGGATGTAGATAAATTCTTCTCCAGGAAGCTAGGAGGTGTACTTCTAGACTTGAGTCAGGAAAAATCAAGTTCAAATCTTCCTTAGAAGCTCACTAGCTTTGTGACCCTTAAGTCGTGAGGCATTTAACCTCTGGCTCAATTGCCTCATCTGTAAAATGAGGATAATATTAGCACCTGCTTCTGGGCAAGTCAACCTCTCTCAGCCTGGGTCTCTTCATCTTCAAAATGAGGACAATAACAGCCCCTACCTTCCAGGGTTGTTGTGAGAGCCAAATGGGATAATGGATGTACCAAACTTTGCAAACTTTGAAGTGCCACAGAAATTCTAGTTATTCTTCTGCCCTGAAGGGTAAATGAGTCACAATGGTTGAAGATGATACACCTCCCATGGGAAAACTGTATTTTATCAAAGCAAAAAAACGGGCAATTCACTTAGAATTCCAGACATCAGCAACCATAAAGGAGAGTATTTTCATTGGGGGAAAGAGAGGGCTGGCTTGGAGACTTTCCAGTGCCCTTGAAACCACACTTCCCCTGACTTGGAATGATGGTTCTATCCTGTCCACAAGCAAAATTCCAAGTTTAGCCAAGCCTTTAGGACAGGAGCTCTTAATTATGGATAGATTTCAGTAAGTCCATGGACTTGGATGGGAAAATGTGTATATATATATATATATATATGTTTATTTTCACTGACCTCTGAAATTTAATTATCAAGGACTTAAAAAGATTCTTCTGAGAAGGGGTTCATAGGCTTCATCAGATTCATCAGATAGGGATCGATCATACATACACAGAGAAAGAGAGAGACAGAGACAGAGAATGAGAGAGCGAGAGAGAGAGTGAGAGAGGGAGAGACAGAGACAGAGACAGAGAGAGACAGAGACAGAGAGAGAGAGAGAGAGAGAGAGAGAGAGAGAGAGAAAGAGAGAGAGAGAGAGAGATTTAGTTAAGGATCCCTGTTTGGGCTTGGCCAATGATGAGTCTGGAATGAAGTTACAAACAGGACCTTGGAGAGTGGATAGAAGGCAATGTTTCAGAGCCTTCTAGTCATTTTATCAGAAAATGAATCTAACAAGTTAACTCAAGGAGATCAGCCAAAGAAGTGGGAACAAACAGACTGAGTAGGCGTTAGGCAGGCCCAGGCATGGGGTAGATGGTCACTTCCTCAGGCACGCTTGCAGGTCTGAAAACATCAATTTAAAACCACAGCTCAGCCTAGGGGACAATGCTACATTTCCACATTCATTATCTCCATGAATTTTGGCAATTTGCAGAAAGCAAAGTCTTCCCTTACTCCTTCTATTTGCTTTGTCCTTCTATATTTTGGTGTCTGAGAGATGGAGAGGAGGGAGAATGGAGTCAAGAAAAGGAGGAGGAAAGAAGAGGGGAGGAGGGAGACAGGAAGATATGGTTCTAAGCAAGCTGTTTAATGGCCAGCAATTTCAGGAGGTACAGGCAGCTGCTATCACATCTATTCTGGGCCGTTTTATAATAACAAGGCAGTTTTCCTCAAAATAACCAGGGACTGTATCTCCTGGGCAAACAGTAACGGTGAAAACATTTGTTAGATGGAAAGTGCTGGACTTGCTTGGGGAGGAAATGACCAGGCAGATGAAACAAGTGTGTTTGCTCTGATTTTCTTTGGTTCAGCAGTGTTCATCTTACCATCTACCGCTTCCTGCCGCTCGTCCAGCTGAGTACCACTGAGGAAGAACATCTCCCGGAAGAGGATGGTACCTCCCTTCCAACCAGCAGCCCCACCAGTGGACTGTGCCCTTCCCTTCTGTTCCCCTGGACATCCAGGGCTGGGAGACTGAGGTCAACACAAAGGCCCTCGTTCTTATGGGAAGGTGTTTTCTTTTGTGAGGAGAAATGAAAAACCATGCATGCATACCCACAAACATACACACACTCACACAGGTCTCTTGATAAAGAGACACTGCAGTTCAATGGAAAGAGTTAGAAGTTGTTTTTGTTGCTCAGTCTTTTCAATCATGTCCAGCTCTTGGTGACCCCATTTGGGGGTTTTCTTGGCAAAGACACTGAACTGGTTTGCCATTTCCCTCTCCAGTTCATTTTACAGATGAGGAAACTGAGGCAAACAGGATGAAGTGACTTGCCTAGGGTTACATAGCTACTAAGTATCTGGGGCTCCATCCGAACTCAGGAAGATTAGTCTTCCTGATTTCAGGCCTGGTAGTCTATGTATGGACCATGGTAGCTGCCCAATTAGAGTCAGAACACATGGGTTCAAATTTCCTCTCTATCACCTATTACCTGGGCCTCAGTTTTCTCACCTGTTGACAGAGGGGGTTGGACTAAATGACAAAACACCAAGTTCCAGCCAGCTCTTAATTTATGGCCTTCTGAAGTTGCCCTGCAGGACTAGGGTGTTCCAGGGTAGTATTCCTGCCATAAAAGGAAATGAGTTTAATCTGCCATGACCTCTGCTTGATGAAGCCAGGTTGGTCTTTGTAATCACTGCTCCCCATTTGAGGTGCTTACCAACCCTCTCTTGAATGATTTGTTCTAGAATTTTCCCAGGAATTGAAGCCGGATCATTTGGTACCTGAATTTGACACAGTCAGTCAATAAATATTTATTAAATACCTACTAGGTGCCAGGCACAAAGAAAGGCTAAAGACAGTTCCTGCCCTCAAGGAGCTCAGAGGGGCTGTTACAATGAGAATGAACTGATGGCAACGGCAGCTTTTGGGGGTCCTTTTAGAAAGGACCAAGAGAGAGAATCTAGGCAACATGTGATTTATAAAGATCAACTTTATAAAAATCAGTTCTTAATAGCAGAGTAGCTTTTGTCAGATTGGGAAAGTAAAGCCCATACAGGATAAGTAACCCATGGTCTTAATGACATATAAAGAACCAGGATGTGAACCCATCTCTTCACTCCCTGATATATCACTCTGCTTCTCCCACAGGTAGTGACTCCAACTGTCATCAATCTCCTGGTGGCTACCTCAGGCCCTATGGGGGTCTAGTGTTATACTTTACATCTTTATATCCCCTGAAGTTCTCTCATTTCTCTCAAGATAGAACATGGTATAGTATCTGGAAGGATGGCCTTGGAATTAATAAAACCCGACACATCCTAGCTTTAAGATCATGATGCAAGTCAAGTAAACTGTTAGTGTCTGTGTCCCAGGTGACTCTCGGATACTGATCTGTATCAGTGAAAGGATTTTCCATACATGGAGTACACCAAGCCAATGAAATTATAGGTTCCAAATAACTGGGTCCCAACAGACCAACAACCACCAAATGGAGAGAGCTGCCCAACACTACTGTTTCCCAGACTATCCCTTGCTTTTCCAAGAAAGCCCTTCCTTAAGCACTTCAGAGGGCAAACATGGAAGGGAAAACTGCTAAGGAGAGGTAAAATCTGTTTTTAAATCACCTAGAAAGTACATGCGTGTCTATCTTTTCATGCATGTTTCCATGCTATATGCATGTATGCAGGAGCTTGGGAGGTGTGGGCATATGTGGGTGTGAGCTTCTGAGGCCAGAAAGAGAAAGGAGAATTATATGTTTATACACGCAGAATAGTATATGCATATATACATGTATATGTGCATGTGAGCACCTTTGATTGACCCTGGAAGAATAGAATCACATGCTTAGATGTGTGTGTATGTGTGTATAGTTGTGCATTTATGTACAGGGAAGGGACAGGCCATGAAAAATGTAGAAGAAAGAAGGGTAGGTTTACCTGATACCTTTCTACATTTTAAGAAGGGGAAAGAGGGCAAAGAAGAAAGGTCATGTCAAGGATGTTGAAGATTAGGTTATGATTTGAGATAGATAGTAGAGGAAGAAGAAGAGAAAGAAGAGGAAGAGAAGGAGGAAGAAAGCGAGGGGGAAGGGGAGAGGAAGAGGCAGCAGCATCACGATGTCCTAGAGAGTCTTGGATTTGGAGTCACAAGAGACATGGATTCAAATTTTGCTTCTGACATTGGTAGTTTAGTCCATTGGCTAAGTTTCTCTTCTCTGTGCTCTAGTATTTTCATACCCATACATTGTTTAAAGAAAAATCTACATTTATAGAGGCATTGTAGCCAAGTGGTTAGAGAGGCGGCCTTAGAATCAAGAAGTACTGGGTTCAAGTTCTGCTTCTGCTATATTCTGGCAATGTGACTCCAGTCAAGTCACCTGATGGCTTAGGTCTCTAGGCAACTCACTACATTAGATATTGCAGAAGTGTCCACCAGCATTGAGAGAGGTAGCTCCTTCATCTGAGAGTTTCCTAATAACAACAGTAATAGCTAATATTTATATAGAGGTTTGGGGCAGGTAGGTGGAGCAGTGAATAGAGACTAGGCCCTGGAGTCAGGAAGACCTGAGTTCAAATCCGGCCTCATGCACTTGACACACTTACTAGCTGTGTGACCTTGGGCAAGTCACTTAACCTCAATTGCCCCTACTAAAAGCAAAAAAAAAAGTATTGGAGCATATTTATATAGAGGTTGAAGATTTGCAAAGCCCTTACTAAATACCATCTCATTTTATCTTCACAACAAGCCTGGGAGGTGGGTGCTATTACAATCTCCATTTTACAGATGAGAAAACTGAGGCAGAAAGAGATTAAGTGATTTGCTGAGGGTCACACATCTAGAAATGCCTAAGGCAGGATCTGAATTCAGGTCATTATCCATCCATCCATCCATTCATCCATCTATCGATATCTATCTATCTATCCATCTATCCTTAAATCTACCTATATCTATCCATTGATCCATCCTTCTATTTTTCTATCCATCCATACTTCTATCATCCATCCATCTATCTATTCATTCATCTGTCTATCCATTCATGCAACCATCTCTCTCTCATCCATACATCCATCAATCCATCCTTCTATTTATCTACCCATCCATACTTCTTTCTATGACTCTATGACTCTATCTATCACTCTATCTATCTATCTATCTATCTATCTATCCTTCTATCTATCTATCTATCTATCTATCTATCTATCTATCTATCTATCTATCTATCTATCTATCATCCACCCTTCTGTCTATTCTTCAATCCATCTATCTCTATCCATCTATCTATTCTTCTATTTATCTATCCACCTCTCTCTTTCCCCCTCCTTCCCTCCTCCCTCTCTCTCTTCCACTCCCTCCTTCCCTCCCCCCTCTAAATATAATTGTCTAGAACTGTCAGAGATTCAGACATTAAGTGACTTGTGCTTATCACAGAGTAATCATAACTTATCAGAAACAGAATTTTAACCCAGACCTTCTTATTTCCAAGTCCATCCTTCCAGCCCCCATGCCATATTGACTCTCCAAAGGTGAGTGGAGGGGAGCTATAGTAAATACTTCATAGGATTGTTAAGATGAAATGGGAAAAAAAATCAAGCAGAACTCACTCCTTATAAACCTTAAAGATGTAAATCTCACCTAATCCCATTATTATTTGTAAGAAGGCTCATGGTATAGTGGAAGCTGTCTTGGCCTTGCAGTTAGGGAACCAGGATACAAAAATTGCCTTTGCCATCAACTTGAGGGGAGAGAGAAGGGAGAGAGGGAAGGAAATAAGTCTTTATTTGTGGCGTGCCTACTACGTGACAGGCCCTGTGCTAACTGCTCTTTAAAGCCTTATCTCCCCTCACAACAACCCTGGGAGACAGGTGTTATTATTATTATCTTCATTTTTATGGCTGAGAAAATGGACACAAACAAAGGACAGGATGACTTATCCATGGTTGTACAGCTCCTAAGCATCTGAAGCTGGATTTGAACTAAGATCTATCTTGACTCCATGCCCAGTGCTCTATCCAATGTGCCACCAGCTGCCTCTAAGCTCAAATCAAAACCTCTATGACAAATTGTTTCAACCCTCTGGGCTTTTCCCCCATGTGTAATATGGGGAAGGTATAGGCAGCTAGGTGACTTAGTGGACAGAGTTCTGGACTTGGAATCAGGAAAACCTCAGTTTGAATCCAGCCTTAGATACTTAACTAGCTTTCTCATCCATAGCAAGCCATTTAACCTCTCACAGACTCAGTTTTCTCATCTGTAAAATGAAATAATAGTAGCACATACCTTTCAGGGTTGTTGTGAGGACCAAAAGGGTTTTAAGGTTTAGGTTAAGTGTTTTGCAAATCTTAAAATGCTGTAGTATTACCATTAATAATAATTACTATTATAATTATATGGAATTGGGCTAGAATGCTTCAGAGATACTTTCTAGTTCTTGTTCCTTTATATGACTTTCAGCAAGATTCTTCAGGTCCCATGTTTCTCCTCTAAAACAAGTAGTGGAGGTTGGACTATGACTTCTGAGGTCCCTTCCCAAGTAACTGTAAAGTTATGATTCAGTGTCTTTCTCAGCACTGTATTTATTCCCTTGCTATCCTGAATACTCTTCTATGATAGGTTCTAGTTTGTCCATATCCATCTTAAAATATGGATCCCTTGATTAAACTCAGTACTATAGGTGGGGTCTGATGATACTGTAGGACTCATGTAAGGAAAGGGATCTGTCTCCATGCATAAATGATGGAGTAAGGGATGTCTTCTAAAAGGCCAGGTGGGCAACCCTCCAGGTAAAGCCAGGTGGACAGGTGACATGTCTACCTTCACTGAGAAAGCAGAAAGAAAAAGTAGTGATCACCTCATATACCTCTCCTGACACCTGGCCTTTTGAGGGTGCTACAAACACATGTGGGCACCAGCAACCCAATGTTCTGTGTTCTTAATAGTCAAGAGCATCCTGATCATAATAAAAATAATAAATATAGGACTTGTCAAGTGCTGACATTTACATAGCACTCTAAAGTTTGTTATTTCCTTCATATCCATTGTCTCAGCTGAGCCTACAACAACCTTGAGACTTGAGACCTAGGGACTCCAAGTTTCATTGTTCCCCATTAAAAAGTAGAATCTGAGGCTCAGAGAAATAAGGTGACTTACTCATGGCCACACAAATCCAGGTCTTTCTGACTCCAACTCCATCCCTAACCAATATGGCGCCTGCATATTTTCATGATAGACCCAAGGGGTCAAGTAGAAAGGACAATGGTTTTGGAGTCAGAAGATCTGAACTTAAATCCCAGTTCTGCAATTTGTATGAGTTTGGCCAAGTCACCTCCCTTTTTGGGTCTCACTTTCCTCATTTGTGAAATGAAAGAGTTGGAGTTACAGGTCTCTCAAGTCCCTTTAGGCCTCACATCCTATGATTCAGTCAACCTTCCCAGAATATAAGCTGTCTTGACACCAAATCTAGTGCTCTTTCCAGCATGCCACCTGTTATATCAGGATTCTGATAGACTGAGCCCCAGATGCTGTAATGCCTAAGCATCACTCCTTGGCCTGGGTTCCTGCAGGTGAAAGCAACTAGAATCTTTGGCTCTCCTGAAAACCACTTGGTTCCCTAGAATTCACCTCATTCAATCAACCAATCAATCAACTAATAAGCATTTATTAAATGTCTACTGTTTTCCAGGAATTATTTTAGGTTCTAGGGACACAGGGACTGAAATTAAACATGTCTGCCTTCTATGGATTTATATTCTACTGCTTAATAAACATTGTCTGACTTAATAGAATGAAAGTTCACTGAGAACAGAGACTGCTTTTTGTTATGTCTCTGTACCCTCAATACCTTGGATTGTACCTGGCACAAATTGTAAGCACTGAAGAAATGCTTGCTCAGAAGAATCAAAGTCTTCACAATGATTATTGAACCACTGATCTAGAGCTGGACAGAGTCTTAAGGACCACCTACCTAATCTGGATCCTTCAAAATTTTACATGTAATGAGTGTGAGACTCAAAGATGACTTAACACTCATCTCCCAGGGCTGTTGTGGGGATCAAATGAGATAATGATTCTAAAGTGCCTAGCATAGTGCTTGGTGTATAGTAGGGACCATATAAATGTTAGCTGTTGTTGTTAGTAGTAGTAGTAGAAGTAGTAGTATTAATGGTAGTAGTGGTGGTCCAAGGTCACATAGGTAGTAAGTTACAGAGGGCAAATTTGAACACAAGTCATCTGAATCTCACTCTGACACCCTCTGCGTGACTCCATACTGAATTTAGTTGAGTTGAATGGCTCAGGAAGAATGGCTAAATTTCTGACTCATGTATCTTCGTGTCAGTCAATTATCCCCCCGAAGCCCTTTGGGGATCCTTAAGAAATCTAGTTTGAATGTCTGAGGCGCATCGTGGCTCAGATATCATTGCAGTCAGCAGATCATTTTTTTTCATTTCCCCCTAAAATGAATTCTCATTTACTAGCCAGCCTTTTCATAATCTAAGGTGTCAGAGACGAATGCCTGCCAATTCCATCATGGCTATCATCTCCTAGCTATTTAGTATCCTAGAAATCAACCTGACCATGTGGTCATCACTTAGGTGTGGTAATTAGCCTACTAACAAACAGCACCATTTGACTGTCTCATCCTAGATGCTTTCTTTTGTCTAGGTCAGTGGTTCTCAACCTGTGGGTTATGTTCAGCTTGTAACAATGAAAA
>JAQQSW010000851.1:14074-26745 GCA_028646575.1 Pseudocheirus occidentalis
ATTGCAGTCAGCAGATCATTTTTTTTCATTTCCCCCTAAAATGAATTCTCATTTACTAGCCAGCCTTTTCATAATCTAAGGTGTCAGAGACGAATGCCTGCCAATTCCATCATGGCCATCATCTCCTAGCTATTTAGTATCCTAGAAATCAACCTGACCGTGTGGTCATCACTTAGGTGTGGTAATTAGCCTACTAACAAACAGCACCATTTGACTGTCTCATCCTAGATGCTTTCTTTTGTCTAGGTCAGTGGTTCTCAACCTGTGGGTTTTGTTCAGCTTGTAACAATGAAAATACATCCTGCATATCAGATAGATTCATAACAGTAGCAAAATTACAGTTACGAAGCAGCAACGAAAATAATTTTATGGCTGGGGGTCACCACAACATGAGGAACTATATTAAAGGGTCATGGCATTAGGAAGGTTGAGAACCACTAGTCTAAGTTTTCATGACACTGCTTTCTTGTGTAGAAAGAGAGTAGATGGATCTCCTCTTACTTTTCTGACTGCTCCTTCTCAGTCTTTGCTGGAAGTTTGTCTATGTCATGCACACACATGACATGTATCCCCCAAGGATTTGTCTTGGGTCCTTTTATATTTTTTCTTTATACTCTCTCCCTTAAGGAACTTCATCACTTTCCATGGATTCAATTATTGTCTTGATGCAGGTGATTCCCAGATCTATTTATCCTGCACTAGTTTCCCTTTTGAGTTCCTGACCTCTATCTCAAGTTGCCCTAACAGACATTTCCAATCAGATGTCTCCTAAGTATGCAAACTCAAAAGGTCCACTAGGTCTTACCATCTGCCCTGGACCCCTGAATCTTGCCCTTCACCTAACCCCTGGACCCTCAGGACTCCTATATTTTTCCATCAATCCTGCAGCTGAACTTTTTCATGTGTTGCCTCCCCCAGTTGAAGTGTGAAACTAAAAGATGGAATTCCTTGATTTCACTTTTATTGCAGCACTTAGTATTGTGTTTGATTCATAGTAAGCCTTTCCTTCCTTCTTTCCTTCTTTCCTTCCTTCCTTCCTCCCTCCTTCCTTTTTTCCTCCTTCCTTCTTTCCATGCATCCTTCTTTCTTTCTTGCCTTCCTTTTTTTCCAAAACTAAATTTATTATCTTTCACTCCAAACCTACCTCTTTTCTAAAAGTCCCAATCCTCCCAGTCACCCAGATTCACAACCTTGATATCACATTCACCTCCTCACTCTCACCCACCAAATCAGTTGCCAAATCTCATCATTTCTGTCTCCACAACACCTCTCCTATACTTCCCACCTTCTACACACAAATCACCACCATAGTCCGGGTCTTCATCACCTCTTCTTTGACTCACAATACTCTTCAAATATTTCAATAACCCCTAACTGGTCTCCTTGCCTCAAGTCTCTCCCTACTCCAGTCGATCCTCTCTACACAGCTGCCAGTGATTTTCCTAAAGCACAGATCTGACTATGTCACTGCCCTATTCAGTAAACTCCAATGACTCCCTACTGTCTCTAGGAAAAAATATAAAATCATATCTTTGGCATACAAAGCACTTTTCAATCTGTTCCTTTCCCATTATTCTGGTATTCTTACATTTTGGTCCCTTCCATATACTCTGTGGTCCAGTCAGACTGGCCTACCAGCTATTTCTCACAGAGGGTGCTGTCTGCCATTCCTGAAATACTCTCTCTTCTCACTGGTGCCTCTTGGAAGTTCTGGCTTCCTTTGAGAATCAGCTCAAATGCCATCTTCTGCAGTTATCTCAGTCAGTGCTTTCTCCTCTAAGGTTATCTTATGTCTGCTCAGTATATATCTTGACTATAACTAGACAAGTATATATGATTTCCTCTATTAGAATGTGAGTTCCTTGAGGTCACAGCCTTTTCCTTCTTTTCCTTGTATACTTAGGCTTGGTAAACAATCAGTGCTTAATAAATGTTTGTTGATTGACTGATGTTCTGCACTACAGAGGAAGTAAATGGATCTATTCTTGTAGCCTAGAATCCTTTATCTCCTAATCCACAGTTGCAGAGAATGGGTGGGCTGGTTTATGGAAAGAAGAGTGATGCTTGGGAAAAGTGTATATACATGTGTTGGGTTAGGGATGGGGGTGGGAGTGGCGATACTACAACCCTTCCCTTAACACAACTGGTTCGGGGAAAATGAAGGGACCTCATGCTAACTAACAAGAAGTTGTATCCTGTGACGTTGGCCTTTGGGGAGATTTTGCCATCCAAGACAGCTGGTAGGGAACAAATCCAGAGAACTCTGAATCATTGAAGCAGGAAGAATTGGAGCATCCAAAAAGCAGCAGAAGCGGTGTTGTGCTTCTCCTCCTTGCCCAGGCTGAGAAATTCGATCAGAAGGGAAAAGACACATCCTGGAAAGTGATTTGGAATGATGACCCCCAAAGTTACTAATCTGTGCATACCCTTTGACCTAGGCCATATCACTCCTAGGCTAAGGACAACAACAATGATGCTGATAATGACAGCCTACACCCCAAAGAGAGCAAAGGAAGAGGAAAAGGGACCCACGTATACAAAGTAGTTAGAGCAGCTCTTTTTGTGGTGGCAAAGAACTGAAAACTAAGGAAGGTGCCCACAAACCATTGGACTGTGGGCTTCTTAAGGGCAGGACTGGCTTGCCTTTTTTGTATCCCCAGCACTTAACATAATACCTGGCACACAGCAGACATTTAATACAGGCTTACTGACTGGTTGAAATGAATGAGCAAATTCTAAATATGGGAAAATGCATATGAATGTAATAAAATACTATTGTGCTAAGAAATATTGAAGGGAACGTTTCAGAGGAACCTGGGAAGACTTTATATGAACTGATGCAGAGTAAAGCGAGCAGTACCAGGAGAATAATTTATATGGTGACAATAGTATTGTAAAGGAAAACAAATCTGAATGGCTTAGGAGCTCTGATCAGTGTAATGACCAACTACAATTCCAGAAGACCAATTCTACTCACCTCCTGACAGAGAGGTGCTGCAGAACGAGACAGAAAATTTTAGTTATGGTGATTATGATAATCTGTTTTGTTTGATTACACATATTCACTATAAGAATTTTTTCTTTTTCTATATATATATTCTTTTTCTATTTATGTATATGGAGGAGGAAATTATATGGGGGGAATAAATAATAATCAAGAAAAAAAAGAAGGTGCAGTCAGAGTGGGCTCCAGTGATGAGAGAGTTAGAAATATTCATTCAATACAGCTTGCATGCCACAATGATGCAAACCTACCTCAAGAAAGGAAGTCTGATGGAATTAGAAACCTAAGGAAGCCAGTGAACTGAGGAGAGGCATTAAAAGCCATGAGAATGTGACCATCAGGAAAAAGGAAGCATAATTTAACTGGAATAACAGGCAGACCAGTAGAAAGCATGGGGCCTGGCAACCAGAAGCTGGGGATTTGGTGAAAAGATGCTAAAACATGATGGGGAAAGGAAATTTGGGGGTATTTGGAAGAGAAGGAGGAAATGCCAACAAGGAATCTAGAGTATCTCTGACCAAGGCATAAAAGGCAAAAGAAATCAGTCAAAAAAAGTCAAATTTGGACCAAGAGAGTGAGGGGAAAGGTTGGAGATAATAGACCCATGGACAATGAAGGCAACCAGGATGCAATAAAGGATCTGAGATTTCCAGTTAGAAGGAAACTTATGGAGACATCTAGTCCAATCTTCTCATTTTAGCCAAGCTAAAATTGAGCCCAAATTTGGTCAGAAGTCTATTGTTCTTTCCACAATACCACATTCCATTGAATGCAATCTGTAAAGTGAGGGGATTGGTGTAGATGACCTCTATGGTCCCCTCCAGCTCTATGAACCAAAATCCCCTTATGTGATGAGTTGATGATTGTTGAGGTCTCTCCTAGCTCTAAAGCTAAGGTCCTATGGACCTCTGGAATCCAATTCAAGAAGCACCTACTATGCACAAGGTGAGAGTCATCATGATATAGTAGAATAAAAGTCAATCAACATGGCAATAAGGTTCAAGCTCTGACTGATGTATGCTAGCTCTATGACCTGGGGAAGACATCTCCCTTATCAGGGTTCTAGGCAGCTCTTTGATTTTATGTTATAGAGAAGGTTCCAACTTGTATTGGTAGAGGGACCTTGCTTCCCTGGGAGTTCTCTATCCCAACAAAATCAAAGGTCTGGTCTTTGTCTTTTATGTATAAGTCACAATGCTAGGGGCTGGAGAGACAAAGTCCGAAACATGATAATCATAGTATCATTGGATCATATATTTTGAACTGGAAGGGGTCTGAGAGACCATCAATTCCAACCCTGTCAGTTTACATATATGACCTAGAGAAATCACATGACTTGCCCAAGGTCATTCAGGTAATGGTTGACAGAGTTAAGATTTGCATTGTGGTCCTCTGACTGTAAAATCTAGCACACTTTCCACTGCACCATTTAGTCCCTACCCTCTAGTGGCCTACAATCTACTGGAGGGGTATGATATGCAAGCAAATAAGTAAGTGAAAAAAATTATATATATATGTGTATATATATATACATATATATAGTATATGTGTCTATGTATGTATATGTATACATTATATATCCACATACATATATACATACAGATAGACAGACGCATGCAAGCTCATAAGTAAACAAAATATATACATACATACACACATATATGCACTTTTAATTCACTTACTTCTTGCATATCATACTCCTCCAGTGGAAATCACTTTGAATTATGTGTATGCATATGTGTGTGCATGTGTGTATGATAGATAGACAGAGAAATAGATGGTAATTAAAAATGATTTTAAGAAGGAATGCTAATAACTGAGGGGTTGGGGGAGGAAGAGAAACTAAAAATGTCTCATGCAGGTGGCAAAACTTGAGTTGTACTTTGAGAGAAGTTAGGAATTTGCTGAGGCAGAGATGAGAAGGGAGAGACACAAGGGACAATCTCTATAAGGGAATTGAGGCAGGAGACAAATGTTGTATACAGGGAATAGACCAATTTCAATGCAATGGAAAAGTGTGAAGGGGAGTTACTAAGCCTGGAAAAGCAGATGGAAACATGTCATCTTGCCTGATTACCCTTGTTAACATATACTTGAAATTGCTTTGTACTATTTTTCATTTATTTTGGGTATACTTCTATATATACATTTCACATTTCCCCTAATAGAGTGTAAAATACCTCTTCAATATAAATATGGCTCTGGGGTTGGTAGAAACATGTGGAATGGTGAACACCAGATCTAGATGGAGATACAAACCCTCCATCTGCGGCATCAGAAAACAACAAAAACAAAAAAAAGCCCTTCCCAGACAAGCCAGAGACCAACGTTTTCTTATGGAGAGAGAGAGGGGGAGAGAGAGAGAGAGAGACAGAGAGAGAGAAAGAGAGAGACAGAGAGAGACAGAGAGAGAGACAGAGACAGAGAGACAGAGAGAGACAGAGAGAGACAGAGAGAGACAGAGAGAGAGACAGAGAGAGAGAGACAGAGAGACAGAGAGAGAGACAGAGAGAGAGAATACGCGAGAGGAAACACCTTTCGGGTGGAAATCAGATGAGTAATTAATCGGGTAATAAATACTATTCCAACTTCAAAGGGAAAAGGATTATGGGTAACTGAGGATAAGAGTTACCCTGGGTGTTGGGGAAATGACACCTACCCATGAATCAACCTGTCTTTGGACAGTTATAGACATAATTAGCTAATGAACTTGTTGAACCACTGACAATTATGTTTGGTAACTCTGGGGGAAATGAAAGCACCAGGGAGGATGGAGGCTTTGTGGGGCTTGGTGGAGGCAATGAAGTGTGGAAGCTGTGTGATGGCTATATCTAAGTGTCACGGACTGAGTTCTATCCCTGGAAATTCTGGAAATAGCTCAACTCTGAAATATGCTCCCCACTCCCCACCCCATCTCCCTAAGCTGGGTTAAGCCTTGGATTTCACACTAGAATGGTTCTGGTTTGTGGGGAATTATTCCAAGACACCTACCCTGAAGCTATTCTGTTGTAACTCATTTCTCTTGTTTGATCTCTGAGTGCCAGGATAGCACTGATTGGTCCTGTCTTTCCATCTGTCCAGGTGCTCTCATGTTTTCCTCCCCCTGAAATTCCAGCTCAGTAGAATTTTCCAAGGGGAAGAGACCATGTCTCTGAATCAGCCCAGGGTAACTGTGAATCAATTAGGCAATCAACCATTTATTAATCACCTACTATGTCCCAGGAACAGTTCCAGGCACTGGAGATACAAAACTAAAAAAATAATTAGCCCCTCCCCTTGATGAGTTTTCAATCTGTGGAGATTAGTGGGTGGACTGAAATATGTACATATGGCTTAGTGAACAGGTCACTGACCTTAGAGTCAGGAAGATGGGTTCAAATCCTGCCTCATATCCTTAGTATTTATAAGTAACATGGAGTAAATCACTTGACTACTCTACGTCTAAGTTTCCTTATCTATAAAATTATACAACTCTAAACCTATGCTACTAGAGAAATATATTGTATTCTGAAACAATGAAGGTAATGACAGCTCCTTTTTCACAGGGCTGTTGTAAGGATCAAATGAAATAATATATGTAAGCATTTTATGACACTTGAGGTACTATATTAATGCCAGTTATTATGTTTAGTCAATAAGTAAATACAAACCATATATACAAAGTAAAGATGAGGTCATCTAGTGTGCAAGGCTTTCATGGTTGGGGAAATCAGGGAAGGCCTTGGGAAAGAGGTGCCATATGCCCTCCAGAAATATAGCTTATACGTTAAGTCAAGACAAAAAGAAACCAGCAGTTCATGGATAGGAAGGTCTAAATTCAGTCATGGAGGTAGACAGGGGAAGGTCAAAAGTATGAGGTGAAGGGTCAGGTTCTCAAAAAGCAATAACAAACCAAAGGATGGTCTTTTTTAGAGAAACCAACACAAGTGACAGAAACCTGAGGGCACACATAGATTATCTCAGTTGCCTGGCATAGACACAGTCGTCTCTGTCAATGTTCCATTGGGATAGACGGAACCCTGACAAGAAGAGATCAAGATGCCACATTTGGGCACTAGCCCTTTATCCCAAGCAATCTAGGATGCATACGCTCATACTGAAGGTCCAGCTCTCTATTCCAAACAGTACTGGATATTTATAGGCACAACCAGGCACCATCCTATCCCTTCATCACAAATAAGAATATGTATAGATGCTCCCAGGATTCAGCCCTCCATCTCAAACATGCTGGAATATGGACACATGCCCAGAGCCCAAACACCCTTCATACACAATCTAAGACATGTGCAGACGCCCAGGGTACCACTTCCCATCTCAAACAATCTTGGCTATGTACAGATACTCTCAGGCTCAATCTTTTTATTTCGAAGTAGGACAGTAGAGAGTCTCCCAAATTCTCTCTCCATCTCCAACGATCTATAAACTGTACACACACATCCCCACAAGCTCAATTCCAAAAGCAAGGACTTCCACAAGCCCTTCATTCTGAACTTTTTGAAATATTTATGGGCATACCCAGAGTCAAATCCCACCCATCCCACAACCAATTTGAAATAATACTGGTTAGGCAGACAAATTCAGGCTCCATTGCAACATCCCAGAGCAAGATACAGATTCTCTTAGTAGCTAGCCCCTCTATCACCACCAGTCTAGAATGTATATAGATATACCAAGAACCTAGCTGTCTGTTGTCACCAGTCTTGGATATGTACAGATACAACTTGGATCAAGCCTTTTATCCCAATCCCAACTGAAGTACTCAAATCAAGGCGATTTCATATGTAACACGATAAAGAAGATGAAGCCAAGACTTTAAAACGATAGACACTGCCTTGCTCAAGTGACTATCTAATAGTTGGATTACTACAACAGGGAACAGTAGTTCCCTGTTGAAATTTTTCCCAGGTAGAGAATGAGGTTCAAAGGGGCAGTTGGTTCAAAAAGCCAGGATTTCTCCATCTGCTGTGGAATTTCAATTACATGGGACATGTGGTGTTCCTTTTTCTCATGGCAAACATATGCAAAGCACCAAATGCATTGTGGGGAAATGTTCAAAGAGCCTCATTCTCTTCTAGGAGTATTCATTTGAGAAGCAGCAACAAAGTTAAGTTGGCCTCAATCCTGCTAATGTCACCTAGAGAAAATCAACCAAACCACACTTCAGTCTTTCATAGTCAATCAATGCATCCTCATCTGACACCCTTCCACAACATTCCCCATCCATTTTATCTCTACAGGCTTCCTGAAGCCAGACACCTTCCAAGCCCCAAAGACAGAAGGAGAAACCCAGCCACCTACCTGAAGGAGCCAGTAGCACCTCCGGTGGAAGGTGGGGATGATGGAGGAATGGACATAACAGCCGTACAAGCACTAGGGGAGAAAGGGAAAAAAAGATAATTCAGTCAGATAAGGGGAGAATTGAACAAATGAAGGAATTCACAAGACAGGGTGGTGAAACAAGCACACTAATACATTGTTGGTGGAACTGCAGGCTGGTTCAAACATTTTGGAGAGAAATATGCAGTAAGAAAGACAAAACTGATCATACTTTTCAACCCAAAGATTCCAGAGTTTTTACTCTATCCCCAAAACACACATACACACATACACATACACATGTGTATATATGTATACATATATACACATATTTTTAAAAAATAGACTTATCTGTACAAAATATTCAAAACCGCTTGATTTCCAAAAGCAAGAAATTGGAAACAAACTGTATGTTGAACAATTGGAGAATGGCTCAATAAAATTGTGCTATATTAATGTAATGGAATCTTATGGGGTTGTAAAAAAACAAGAAATATAAAACGTACAAAAAATACAGAAAGACATATATGGGGCGATGCAAAGTGAAATCCACACATCTGGAAATATATACACATTGAATAGAAATACATACTCATATACATATGGATATATATACATATATATATATGTATATTTAGAAGAAGAAGAGAAAGGAAAGAGGAGGGAAAACGGGATGAAATGGGGTGGAATTTCAGATTGACCTGGGTGAGGACAAAGAATTAAATCACCATATTTGCCTAGATATTGTCTGTTAAATTTGGTGCATTCCTACTTGTTGGAGGGCTCCAAGCATGGGGAGGGGTGTGTGTGTGTGTGAATACTCATCTGCTTGCCTAGCACTTTGTAGAAGAGTTTCTCATTTGCATTTCTTTGAACTTACATGGCTACTGAGGTTCCTTCTAACTTGAGACTCTGGATTCTTTTTGACCTGCTTTGTTAAAGGCTGAGGGTTGGGGAAGCAGGGATTGGGGGACACTTCCTCCCCCATTTTATATGCTTATCTGATTGTGCTTTGGTTGGCAGTTTTCATGTTATTCATGTATTTGAGAGAGCACACTGGATTTGGAGTCAGAGAGACTGAGTTCTAATGTTCTCTCAGCCAAGTACTAGCTGTGTGACCGCAGGCAAAATATTAAATCTCTCTGGGCCTCAGTTTTCCCATCTGAAAACAAAGGTGTTGGATTAGATGTCCACTGAGGTCTGTTCTAGCTCTCAAGCTTTGGATTCTTTGTAAGTTACAAGGCAGGGAGAGAATTAGAATGCATGGTAGCCTCTGGCCCCTATGAGACTGTGAACTCCTTGGGAGCAGCCTTTTAGCTTTCTTTGTATAGCCAGCACCATGCCTGGCACGTAGTAGGTGCTGAATAGATACAAACTGATTTGGCAAAGCAAGAGTGAATGCTTACTCCTCCCCTCAGTTTCATTCTATTCCATCTCATTCCAGTAAATGTTAAGCACCTACTATGTGCCAACCCCTGAGCTTGGTGCTGGGGAACCAATGAAAACAGAAACAATCCCTTTCCTCCAGAAGACCTCTGAGTGAGTGGGAGCCCACTACTCTGTCATTTGGCAGGAATCTATATGGCGAATAACAAAGGCACAGAAATATGAAAGCTTTTCTCCCTGTCATAAGCCTACTTCTCTTGTGTGGGTTAAACACTCTGAAAGCATTTCCCAGCACTGGGCATTTGAAAACCAGGCAACCCCATTGGTTTGAATACACTTCCCACTCACTGGTGCCTTTTAGAATCCTTCCATCTCTTTTAAGGTTTAGGCTACTCTCTGATGGCAGGGGAAGCTCTGGAGGAAGGCTCTTTCCCCCCACCCCAAGTACCCCTTTTTCAAAACAGAAATAGTACTTGCTTTGCATCTCACTAACAGTGGTGAGCAGGAGTTTTAGGGTGAGTTTTAGCTCAGGGCACAAGAAGACTTTCTGGGATGTATCTGGTTGGAAAACATCTCGTTGAGGTGTGTGTGTGCGTGTGTATATGTGTGTGTATGTGTGTGTGTGCAGGGACTCATTACTTCCCTGTCAACAGAGAAGCGTTGATGAGATGTGATTGCAAAGTTTATTTTCCCCTTAAGCCATAAATAAGCCTGTTTTTCTAACTCTGAAGTCAGTTTCCACTTCCACACTTTTGAACAGGTCATTATGCCCCCATACCTAGAATGAGCTCCCTCTTCTTCTCTGTCTTTTAGGCTCCAAGGCTCAGCCCAGGCACTGCTGCTTCCAGGAAATTTTCCTTGGGTGTCCTCTAACTAAAAGTGTCCTTCTTTCTACTCAAATTTTCCTGGATCATCTTGGCTAGAACAGTGAACTTCTCTGATACCCACAACATCATAGAAGATTGAGCTGGAAGGAACCTTAGGGGTTAAAGTCAAGGGACTAGATTAATGCCACATAGATGGTATCAGAGATGGGATCTTGAGCCTACCTTCCCTCCACTCCAAATGGCTGCCCCATGTGTGATGGACAGAAAACTGCTCTCAGAGCCAGGAAGACCCAACCCCAATTCTCATCTCTGACACATACTAGCTATGTGACCCTGGGTAAGTCACATATCCCCTTAGCATTCTAGGTTCCACAGGTTGACTACCTAGATGGGTAGAGGGAGTTTCCTGTACCTATGAAATCAAAAGTCCAGTCCCCACCCCAACCTCACCTTGTCTGGACATCCACTTTACCCTTGTGATGATGGTACCTTGTATTATACTTCTCCTGATAAATGCCACATCCTTCTTTCCCTCAGTAGAATGTAACCTTCTTGAGGGTAGAGAGTTATTTCCCCCATTTTGTCTTTGTGTTCCCAGAGTCTAGGTTCCCCACAGGTACTTAGTAACTGCACACTGAATTTGAATCTGTGTTGAGCAGTTAGGTTAAGAGAAAAGGTATTGCTTCTCAAGAGGTCTGCCTTGAAGGTAGCCTAGATAGTAAGTTTTGGTCTGCTGATTGATGAGTTAGTTCCCTCATTATTGTTACTAGTTCTAGTAAGTTCTGCCTCTGACAGATCCTGGCTGTGTGCCCCTGAGCTAGAAGTCAAAGTGTGCTGGTAAATGTTTAACAAGCAGCTCAGGGATGAGGTGGGATGTATGCATAACATATATTTAATCTGTGTTAGGAATAGTTTTTCTAGCACTTTTTAAAAGGCTAGTCAATCAGCACAATAATAAAACCAACTCTGATTTGTAGCATTAAATAGTTTTTGAGGGTTGAATACTCACGCTGAAAATTGAACAGCCGGCTCTCACAAGCTGGTAGGAGCTGGCTCCTGCACACCCCTGGTTAGAAGGAACCTCGGAGGCCAAATGTTTCATTTTGCAGTGGAAGAAACGAAGACTTGGGGAAGTTGCAATTGTCCCAAGGAGAATATTTAGTGAATGAAAAGCATGACTCGAACACAGTTCCTCTGACTTCAGACCCAGTGCCTGGCACACAGTAACAACTTTAAAATGTTTATTTTATGACTGACTGATTTCCAAATTGCCACACTGTCTTCCTAATCTCTCAGTGACCTGGGCAATCACCTAAGATTACAAATTATTACAGATGGGTTGCTGATCTGTACCAGTGAAGAGAAAGCATTTGCTCTGGAAGTCTTCTATCTTGATGGCATCACAGATCTGGCACTGCCCCTCTCAAAACTATCTGACCTTTATCTAGCATAGGGGATTTTAATCTGTGTGTGTGTGTGAGTGTGTGTGTGTGTGTGTGTGAGTGTGCATGCCATGATCCCTTCTCAAAATAATGTTTTAAAGTACATAAGGTAACTAGACATTAAGAGAGAAACAAACAAACAAAAATTCACAGACCCCCTCCACGCAGGATAAGAACTACAGATCTGGGAATTCTTACCACTTCCAAAATCCCTTTTTCATCATTAATTTATAGTCACACTTCTTACTGAGCATCTACTGTTGTAGTCTCCGGACACCGTACGTGGGTGGGGAAGGTGAGGGATTTGTCTAGAATAAGAAGACATTGATCAGGCAATCTCTGCCCTCAGGGAGTTTAAAGTCTTATTGGGAGAGAGAAAATATATATTCAGGAAATAGCTTGGGATGGATTACACAGCCATGTATCATCAGGGGCTCCAAAAGAAGTTTGGTTTGTTGTTTAGTAGTGTCTGAATTTTTGTGATTCTATTTAGAGTTGTCTTGGCCAAGACACTAGAGTGGCATGCTATTTCCTTCTCCAGCTCATTTTACAGATGAGGAAACTGAGGCAAACAGGGTGAAGTGACTTGCCCAGGGTCATACAGCTAGTAAATGTCTGGGACCAGATTTGAACTTGGGAAGATGAGTCTTCCTGACTCCAGGTTCAGCACTCTATTCACCGATCCATCTAGCTACT
>JAQQSW010000852.1:0-26726 GCA_028646575.1 Pseudocheirus occidentalis
CTCATCACATTCCCTGTCAAACAGACACACCAAACCCAGCCCTCCCCACCCCCCCAGGACAATGGGGCTCTTTCAGGCTGGCACAAAGGAAGGTTGAAGAGGGGAGAATGAATTTCTAGCTGTGGAGGGTTGGGGGGGAGGGATAAGGTAGGGGGGAAGGAGGGGAGGCAGCCGCAGAAATGCTCCAGATGTGTATTTATTCATGTCTGACACAACACAATTTGATTTTCCACCTAAAAGATCAAATAATATTTCAGTTACAGTTAATTACACAGCTCCAAAGCACAGCCCGGGAAACTCTGTGGTTCATCTTGTGTGTGGATTTCACACATGGCTTCATCTGCTTATGGGTTACATTCTCTGCTGGCTGTTCATTATGGGGACGGCATGGTGCCATCCCACCTCCTGAAAACAGAGTTGGCTACATGGGGCACTGATCCCAGAACCCCCCCCCCCCATACCCCTCTGTGCCCCGGGAAACTTGACCAATGCTGTCCCCAAGGAATGACCCGTGGGGAGCTTTGCCTTTTTAGACTGGAAGGTGATAATTCTAGATCCTTGTTCTGGATTTGCCACTCATAAGTGAAACAGCTAGACAGTGCAGTGGATAGAGCCCTGGGCCTGGAGTCAGGAAGATCTGCATTAAAATCCAGCCTCAGATGCTTACTAGCTGTGTGACCCTGGGCAAGTCACTTCATCCTGTTGACAGGAAGAAACTGGCAAAGTACTCCAGTATCTCTGCCAAGAAAACTCCAAATGGGGTCATGAAGAGTCAGAAACAATAGCATAATTGCCATTCATGAGCTGGGGTTACCCCCTTTCTCTGGACCCCAAGTATTCTCACTCATATAAATTATATATAAAATTGCGCATCTAGGCGGCAGAAATGCTTCTCTGGGAGTCAGGAAGACCTGAATTCAAATCCAGTTTCATGTATTTATTAGCGGGGTGACTATGGGTAAGTTATTTTACCTGCCTGCCTGCCTCAGTCGAATTATCTGTCAAATGAAGGAAATAAGAAAAGCACCCATCGCCTACTTTGTTGTGAGTTTCAAATGAGATGTTTTCAAAGTGTTTTGCCGCCCTTACGGTGATACATAAATGTAGCTATAATCATCATTATTAATATGTAGAGCAAAAAAGTGGTTGACACAGGATTGTGGGATTTAAAGCCAGAAAGGACCTCGGGTCCCTACACTCCAATCTCCACGTTTTCAGATGGACAAACTGAGTCACAGAAAGTTTAAATGATTCACTGAGTGCCACGGCAGGGCACGTAGTCTGCTCTTGGGTGTACAGTACTTGGAAACAAAGTCAGGAAGACTGAGGCTCACATCCCCACTTTGATACAAGCTGTGTGGCCTTGAACGAGCCACATAATCTCTCTGGGACTCAATTTCTTCTTCTGTAAAATGAAGGAGTCAGACTTCATGGCTCAGGGCTGGGACACCTGTGGTCTCGAGGCCTCATGTGGGTCCTCAAGTGCAGCCCTTTGATGGAATCCAAACTTCAGAGAACAAATCTCCTTAATACAAGGATTTGTCCTATAAAACTTGGATTCAGTCAACAGGCCACATCTAAGGACCATCAGATGGCTTCTTAGGATCTTCCCGCTCCAAAACTAGGGTATTTCCCACTGTTTTAGTTGGTATTCAGTCATGTCTGACTCTCTGTGACCCTATTTGGGGTTTTCTTAGCAAAGACCAAATGGAGGGGTTCTTCTCTAGCTCATTTTACAGATGGGGAAACTGAGGCAAACAGGGTGACATGACTTGCACAGGTACACACAGCTAGTAAGTGTCTGAGGCTGAATTTGAAATTAGGTAGATGAGTCTTCTTGATTCTGAGCCTAGTGTTCTATTCACTGTGCCACGTACAGATTCAATTTTCTACTGTACTGCACCCTGGCCCAGCCACAGGAGGTCTTCAAGCAGTGAGGGAACTTCAGTGGGCCTGGATTCAAGACTCCTTTGGACATTCTCAGTCTTAGCAAATGTCCTTCTTGAACCCTGAAGTTCATAGTTAAACACAAGTCCGGATGGGAATTGGCCGAGGAGCTCTGACATCTGTTTTAAGCCTCCCCCCCAACCCTGTCACCCACTGTCCTAAGGCTCCTCCCGGCTCTGACATCCCCTGTTCTAAGACCCCTCCCAGCTCTGACATCCCCTGTTCTAAGGCCCCTCCCATCCCTGACACCCCCTGTTTTAAGGTCCCTCCCAGCTTTAATATCCCATAACTCCATGATTCTCCACAGGCCTTTTCTCTCCTCTAGAGAAGCCTCAGGCCTACCCTGTTCCCTTATTAGGCTCTAGTCTGCAGCCTCCTAGTTCATGCAGACAGCAGGGGATGAGAAAAAATCAAACTGTCCGTGGGAAGCCGCCTCGGAGTCAATAAAGCCTTTTATTTCTCACCATTTGTGTGTGATTTCCCACGTTACTGAATGCTGCTGGGGCATCGTTGGCAGATTGCGTTTGCTCTCCGAGTTTCCATCAGCAGCTGAGCATGGCTCTACTCTGGCTTCGAGGAGTAATTGAAGTCATGGAGTATTTGGGCTGGAAAGGACATTTAAGGATTGTATGGTCTGATCCCCTCATTTGGCAACCTTGCCCATGGCAGGCACTCAGGACAAAGCTACTGACCTGCTTTGGAGGCCCAGAGAGGCACAGCAGTTATCCTAAGGTCACCCAGTAAATTGGTAGACTGTCCAGGAGTCCATCTTATGTATCTCGAATCCTAGCTTAGGGCTCCTTCCCCTAATGGTTCCCTCTCAAGGCACAGACTTTCACTGAAAATGAAAGCTCAGTGTCCTGCATGGTCAAGAAAAGACTGACTCAACATAAGCCCGCTCTGATCAGCTAAGGTGCATTGGCCACCCCCGATAGAGACTGGCACATAGTGGGCATTGTAATGCCTACTCCCTCCCTGAATCTGGACCCCAATTTACTCAGTCAGCTTCATCTGGTGGTTTTAAAAAATGTCTAAAAATGCATTTCGCTTCTGTCACTATCATTTCCCACCTAAAAAAAACCCTTTCCACTAGAAAAAAGGACACTCAAACAAAAAATAATTAAGCAAAACCAGTTGATAGAGTAGCCAGAACAGAAAGAATATTGAGCATTTTGCACCCATGATGCCCCACTTTTCTACTTAAAGGGTGGTGTTGATATTTCTACACCAATCAGTCCATGAAGAAACATTTCTTGTTATTCACCTACTATGTGTTGGGCACTAAGAGCTAGGCCAGTTATCTAGAACCCATATTGATCATGGCACTGGATCAGAGCTCTGCTCTCATTGAACAACACCTACTTTTACACCCTTATTAGGTAGATGGTTTTCCTGGTTCTACTTTCTTCCCTCTTCATGAAGTCTTTCCATCTCGTTCTGCGTTCCTCATTATTAAATTCCCAGCACCAGAGACAGTGTCCGGAACACGGCAGACACTCAACAAATGCTTGTTAATTGACCGATTGACATTTGTTGTTCCGTGGGGTACTGTGATATTCTATTTCATCCACATTCCACAGTTTGTTAAGATTTTCCCCTAGAATGAGCGGCCAGATGGTGCAATGGACCAGGACACTCAGGACTTGAAGTCAGGAAGACATGAGTTTGAATCTTGCCTCTGACACTTGTTAGCTGAATGTGTGACAATGAATAAGTCACCTGCCCTCTTTTTGACTATTTTAATCATTTGTAAAATGAGATTGATGATAACAGTATCACAGTTGTGAGGATCAAGTGAGTTCACACCTAAAGCACTTTGAGATCCCTAAAGTGCTATTATATGCATTCTAGCTGTTGGTATTATTATGATATGTTGTTTACAGCCTTTCCCACATTACAACTATAGTATGAATATTCTGGTATATGGGGGACATTTCTTTCTGTTATTGACCTCTCTGGCGTATGTACCTACCAGTAGTGGCATCTCTAGATCAAAGGGTGTGGACAATTTAGCGACTCTTTTGCATAATTGCAGATTGTTAATAAGAAAGTTCCAATGAATTCAAGACTCATTATCAGTGTACTATTGTACCTGTCTTCCCACATCCCCTCCAACATCAACTGCTGTATTATATTATCTTTGCAATTTGATTGGTTGGTTGGTTATTGTTGTTTGTTCTCCAAGGTCCAAAAATGACATAATTGCATTAGAGTCAAGTTACAGTGAGTCTAACCATGTCTGATCAGACCAATATGAGTTTGGAATGCTCTGCCACAGGTCGGGTACAGATAGTCCGTGTGAACCTTTGGGGTGGATTCTTGAAATTTTAGAAATTTTAGAAATCTGAAAGTGGTTTAGTTTGCATTTTGTTTTTAGTGATTTGGACCGTTTTTCACATGGTTGCTGATTGCCTTTTGTCTTTTGAACCCTGCTTATGTATATCTTTTAATGATATATATAAAACTATAATAAAATGCTAATATATTGTTATATAGTAATATGATGATACAGAAATGTATTGCTACATATTAACATATTAAATCAATATATTAATAACAAGCTGATATATTGATATTTTAATCTAGTAACATATCATTGCATGTTATTAATATTAATTAAATATAATAGTGACAACATCGCTATATTGTCCATCATTTTGCTGATTTCCTATATATTTTTGGGCATCAGGATTTTCAGGTTTTCGCCTAGTAGTGGCATCTTTATGTCAAATGGACAGTTTAGTGACTTTTTTCATAATTCTAGATTGTTAATGAGAAAGTTCTGATGAATTCATGGCTCATTATCGGTGTTTTCACAAAGTTTTCACCAATCGCTAATTTAAAAAAACTTCTAATTGCATTGATTTTGTTTGTCCAAAAAGTTTTACATTTTATAAAGTCAAAAGTTATCTATTTTTATATTTCTTTGTCCTTCTCTAGGAAGGACTTCTCCCACTAGTAATAGCTGTGAAAGGTATTTCCTTCTATTGTCTTTTAAAAGGCTTTTTTTTCACCTATTCCTTTTTCCTCTTTTGTTTGCTTCCTCATTATATGGTATAAATATACAGATTGAAATCTATTTTTCTTTCTTTTGACGAACTGCTTTCCAGTCTTCCCAGTCAAATAGAGAGTCCTTCTCCCAGATACTTGTGTTCTTGAGATCTTCTGGGGTTTTAAGTCCTACAAATAACAATAACCATTGATTCTTGGCTCAGTGAAGCGTAGGGAGCGCAGATTGACCTGGAGTCAGGTGAGTGGGGGGCCGTCTGTGTCTCAGCTCTGCATTGTGTGTCCTTGGGCACAGAGCACATCTCCGTACCTCAGAATGCCCTTCACTTTCCAGTTCCATATTCAGTTAATTAACCATTGCTCACACTACATTCCAACCCAGCTAGACTTGTGCATTCCCTCCGTCTCCATGCCTCGTGTGCAGTTCTTTCTCATCGCTGCCTTTCGCGATCCACATTTTCCTTTAAAGCTTAGCTTTGTTGCTACGGGCTTTTCTTCTGCTGCTGTTCCCCTTCTCTTGGAGAATGTAAGCTCCTTGAGAGCACGGACTGTGCCACTTTGATCTCTGTACTTTCTGGGGCTAGCACAATACTTTGCAACAAATAAATAAATAAATAAGTATTTTTTAAAGTTGAATTTGAAATTATAGAAGAGATTGTGCAAATGTTATCATGCCCATTTTATTGATGGGGAGAATAAGGCTCAGAGAATGGAGGCACAGCTGATCAATGGTACAGTCAGACTAGGTCACCTTACTCCAAATTCAGGATTCTTGTTTCATTTTCAGGCTACTTCTCAAAGTGCACGGAGATGGGGAAAACATCTGTTTTTGTGGCATTGCTGACCCAGCTCTCAGGAATCTCCAGGAATGTCTATGCCCTCAGCTCAGTGAGACATTGAAATCATGGGATCACAGAATTACAGCGTTTAAGGGACTGTTATAATGCCAGGACTCAAAAAAAGGGAGGATGGATAGGAGTGAAGTTCGAAAGGAGAAGAGAGAGAGAGAGAGAGACAGAGACAGAGAGAGAGAGAGAAAGAGAGAGAGAGAGAGCGAGAGAGAGAGAGAGAGAGGACAGAGACAGAGAGAGGACAGAGACAGAGAGAGGCAGAGAGTGACAGAGACAGACACACAAGGGAGAAAGACAGAGATGAGAGACACAGAGAGAGAGAGAGAGAGACCCAGACATATACACAGGTAGGGAGGAAAGAGAGGGCTAGAGAGGAGAGAGATACTGGAGAGAGAATGAAGAAGTATATAGAAGATAAATAAGAAGAAAATGAGATGGGGGAGGAAGGAACACAGGGAGATGTGGAAAGGGAAGAGAGATCTAGAAAGAGGGACAGAGCAGACTGAGACAAAAATCGTCAGACACAGAGAGGCAGAACTACTTGAAGAGACAGAAATAAACATCTATGGAGAGACCAAAGCGAAAGCCCAGAGACACCAAGAGAGACAGCGATCTGGATGTAGAAACACCAAGAGACATAAAAAAACAAAACCTTTAGAAGGTCAGAGAACAAAAGCTTGGAGACACAGACATGGAAACAGAGATACAGAGAGCCAGGGAAGGATTCCTACAGAGACACAGAGACTAATAGGGACAGAGACCCAGAGAAAGAGATAACCTCAGAGAGCGATGGAGGTGGACAGAGAGAAATCTAGTAAGAAATAGAGAGAGAGAAAGAGGCCAATTGAGACAGATGGAGAGGGAGCCCATGCCTGCTAAGACAAGTGAGGGTACTGGGGGGAGGGGGCCCATCTGGCCCAGCCTCCCTATCCGGGGGTCAGTGCTGTAAATCGGCCTGGCCTCCTGGGCTTGGTGGGGAGGGGGGGCGGCAGAGAAGAATCCCCATTGCCGGCCAAGTCAAACAACGGGGCTGTCCAGGGCTGAGCCCGGTCCAGACAGTCTGGGCCGGCGTCCAGCCTGGGCCTGGCGCAGGAGCCCCTGAAGGCAGCAGACTCTGGCCTCCCTCTGCTAGCAATTTACCAGCAGGAAAAGTAGAAACAACAGAGAATAATGAAACAGAGGAATGTCTTTGACATTTTTCTAAAAAGGAAAAATGTGGAGTTTCCAGTCCAACTGAAAGACTTATGGGGTTCGCAGGGAGGCTAGACCTGACTTTTTAGAACAAACTGCCCGATGAGAAAAACAATTTAGTCCCGAGTAATATTCACTTCTGGGCAGACTGGGCTCCTTCCGAAACTGCTTTGGCTACAATGTTCTCATTGATTTCCTTTCCAATTCTTCAGCAAATAGAGCCTTGTACATCTCCTGGATGTGCCACCGTAGATGTGGGCTGCTCGCTCTACACCGAGAGCGTCACAGAACATGGATGACCTTGATGGATGAGGGTGTTTTGGGTGTAGCCGGGACCAGGGGTGGGGAACCTGTGCCCTCGAGGCCATATGTGGGCCTCTAGGTCCTCTTTGGCTGAATTCAAGGAGGTTTTTTCTGTGAAGTTTGGATTCAGTCAAAGGGCTGAATCTAGACGCCCACATGTGGCCTCAAGGCTGCAAAGGCTCACTCACCCTTGAGGACCTAGAGGGCCACATGGGGCTTTGAGGCTGCAGGTTTCCCACCCTGTTGGGCACCAGGGGAGCTGCCACTGTCATTTGGGCATGAAGGCAGCTGACTGGTTCGTTTAGCCAGCTTTAGGTGATACCCAGAAAGGAGGACCCAATGGCCATACCAGGAAGGATCAGGGCAGGAGAGAATGGAAAGAGGCCATACTTAGGCTGGGGCTCCTTGGAGCCGGGCATTCAAGTTCATTGAAGTTCCTGGTCCAGTCATTTGACTGATTGCTAGAATATTGTACATTTATTACTGAAAGAGACCTTAGAGGGGTGGCAAGGTGATGCAGTGAACGCAGCACCGGCTCTGGAGTTGGGAGGACCTGAGTTCAAATCCAGCCTCAGCCATTTAACACTTACTAGCTGTGTGACCTTGGGCAAGTTACTTAACCCCAATGCCCTGCCTTCCCCCCTCCAAAAAGCAAAAAACAAACAAACAGAAAAGGGATCTTAGGGGCTATCTCTCTGTTTCAATTCCCTTCTCTTACAGGTGAAGAAACAGGCTTGGAAAGTGTAAATGAAGCACTCAGAGTCACCGAGTTAGTAAATAAGCTGCCCCCGATGACTCTTGGAATCAGTCATTGCTGCCAAGGAACTTTTTACATATTGAACTTATTGAGCCCATTAAGGTTTGTGAAACAATTTACAAATATTATCTAATTGCATCCTCATGGGGGGTGTGTGTGGGTGCTGTAGCTATTCCCATTTTATCGATGGGAAAACTGAGGCATACAGACGTTAAAGGGCTTATGCATGGACTCACAGCTAAGGAGGATGTAAGGCTGGATTTGAACTCAAGTCTTCCTGACTCCAGGTCTAGTGTTCTATCCACTGTAGCACCCAGCTGCCTGCCAGTGTGCCTGAGCCCCTGGAGATGGGCGGGATTGAAGAATGATGTCATCTTAATCCAAGAAATTACCTTTCATTTGTTCGTATTTTTTATTTAAAATGTTTTGTATTTATATATGTGACTCCTGGCCTAGGGATAAAGTCCCTCCCTCCCACCAGGGCCCTCCTGCTCTGTATCCCTTGGAGTCTAGATTCATCCTGGGGCAGCCTGACCCCAAAGGAAGGTGATTAGTTTTTTCTCATCTCTCTGGGTGATTATGTGGCCACTCTGAACTTTGGGAGTGGGCAGGAATCTCTAAATCAGCAGTTCTCAACCTGTGGGTCACACCCCTTTGGGAGTCACCTAAGACCATTGGAAAACACATATTTCCGATGGTCTTAGGAACTGAGACACTGCTTCTCTATCCGTCTCCAGGTGGGTCCACCCACATGCAGATATGTCTTCATACCAGTATTATAGGGTCACAGCATTAGGAAGGTTGAGAACCACTGCTCTAAATAAAGCTTAGTCATGGTGTTCATTCAGGGTCTCCCCAAAAGGTACTGACCTTTTAGAAAGGTATAAAATTATTTATATTTATAATATAATTTTATAATATATCATTTATATTATATTTAGAAATGTATAAAATATATATCAGGTATAGGACAGCTATTTATTTCTTCCACCACAAAAGGAATGCCTTTAGTATAAAAGACTTATAAATAAACATGAGTACTTCAAACATAAAACACTAATTCATCATTAACTCAAACACTTATTAGTCATGTGACCCTAGGCAAGACACTTAACCTCTGTCCCTGTTTCCTTATTGTGAAATGGGGATTATAATATATAATACATATTATAATATAACTTGACCAAATAAGTAAAGACAATTTTGTGGGACTGCTGCATAGATTATCCACCTTCATCTTGGATCTGTTCTATCAAAGCAACTCACAAAATCCAGATCCTTTGGCCAGCCAGGCATGCCTCTTAAGTCCTTTCAGGATGAGGACAGTTCTATTGGCCTTCTCTTCTTCAAAGACTTGCCATTGTATGAAACACCTCTACACAGGTTAGAAGCAAGCAAAGACTCAAGAACCCTGAAACTCATGAAGTAACCACTAACTCTGGAAAGTTCTACCTCCTAGGATGTACGGTTGGTGAATATGCTCAAGAAAAGTAGCTCTACGTAAGAATGGTAGCTGAGAGCTTGATGATGAACTGCCGGCTTCCTCGAGGAAAGCCCAGAGCTCTTGGGACCTTAACTCTGGAGTGGGAAGGGAGCTCAGAGGTCATCTAGTCCAGCAGCACTTAGAACAGTGCCCGGAACATAGTAGGTGCATAATAAATGTTTAATAGTTGATTGACAGATGCAAAAACTGAAACCCAACATCAGTGGGCAAAGCAGCATCAGAAGCAAGTCTTGAACACAGGTCTTCTGACTTCAAAGCCAAAGCTCTTCCTGCTGCACTGAATTGCTAAGCACTCATTGTACTTATAGCACTTATAAGCACTTAAAGTGACAATGTACTATTGTCACTGTTGGGGATGGGGTAAGGGAGATAAAAGTCATCCCTTCCCTCCTTAACCTTGATGAAAGTCCAGGGGAGAGATGGGATCTTCTCAAAGTAGCCTCAAATAGAAAAGGTGGCATCTTTCTACAACACTAAGAGATGATCGAGTTCAGTTGCTGATCATCTTTGAAGACACTTCAATCATCAGGATCAAGGCACCAGTCAGGAATGAGTATCTCATGTCTTTTAACAAGGGGCCAGAGCACATGTCCCTTGTAAAGGGGCCCCTGTCCTTGCCCAGGTCTCTGGGAGGTGCCTCTGTCCAGCAGATGGGGCTGAGGAAGGGCTCCCTTACTACTCCCATCAAACATGGTTGTATACATTAACCCTTTCCTAATATAACGCAATAGAATGGACGCCCTCTGTAGGCAGAATCTGTTTCAGTTCTGTAATATTATTACGCCAGTAACAAGCACAGTGCTCAGCATATTGTAAGGTCTTGATAAATTTGTGTTCAGCAAATGATTAGATGGCTGCAGAAATGGCTAGAAGATATTCTAGATGAGGAGAAGAGACAATGAATGATACAGTGGAAATGAATGATAATGATAAATAATAATAATAATGCACCATGCTTTCAAATGTGCAGTATATGCACACATGCATGCACACATACACATGCATATGTGCATGTGTCTACATACATGTGCTCATATGTACATATATGTATAGAAATATAACAATGAAAATAAAAATAAAATGTATGTTTATATAAATATATAAGCATATATGTATATGCATATATACACACATATATGTATATATGTGTGTGTGTGTGTGTGTGTGTGTATATATGAATAATTTGATATATCAACCCCAGGAGGTACTTATCCCCACTTCACAGATGAGGAAACTGAGACAAGCAGAGGGTATGTGACTTGCCCAGGGTCACACAGCTAGTAAGTGTCTGAAGCTAGAATTTTAGGTTTGGAACAACAGGACCTGGGTTTGAGTATTAGCTCTGTTGCTTACAAGCTGAGTGACAGTGAATAAGTCACTTCCCCTCTCTGTGCTTCAGTTTCACCTACTTTTTTTTTTACATGTGGGGATTGGACTAGACGGCCTTTGAAGTCTTTTTCGGTTTGAGATCTAGAACCCTGTGACTTCATGAACCTACCTGACAATGTTGTTGTGGGGAAAGGGCTTTGGGGTTGAAGAAAAGGAAACTCTTTCATTGTTACTATGATCATCGCTGTTGTCCAGCAGGGCAAAATGACTAATGAGTTGCTATTTCAGTTATGTTCTATGATTACAATTCGTTGTGACATTTCATATTCCTTGCTACATTTGATCTCCTCAACAACTCTGAGGTCAACAGTGCAAATGTTTTCTCCCCATTTTGTAGATGGGGAAATTGAGAGCAGGTCATAGGAAGTGACTTGCCCAAGGTCATATATTCTCCTGGTTCTGTTCACTTCAGTCAGCATCAGTTCATATAAGTCTTTTCAGGTTTTTCTGAAGTCCATCTGCTCAATATTTCTTATAGCACAGTAGTATTCCATTACATTCATATACCATGACTTGTTCAGTCATTTCCCAATTGATGGGTATCCTCTTGATTTCCAGTTCTTGGCCAACACAAAGAGAACTGTTTCAGTATCTACAGACAGCCAGGCATTGTGCAAAGCCCTGGGGATATAAGATGGTCCTGTCTTCATGGAGCTTACAGTCTATAGGGGGAGATAACATGCAAATCAACATGTACAAATAAGCCATATACAGGATAAATAGGAAACAGTGAAGGGATGGAAGGCCCTAGAATTAAGAGGAGTTGGGGAAGGCTTCCTGTAGAAGGTGGGATTTTAATTGGAGTAAGTTGCAAACTGACAGCCTGAGACTGGGGTCTTCAGAATTTCAGGTCAGTGATCTTTCAGTTGTACTCAGAAGAAAATGTGAACTATAAAGGAGAAATGACTTACCCAGCTAGGCAGGTAGCAAGGTCAGGACTAGAATCCAGGTCTCCTAACACTCAGTCCTGCATCATCTCCACTAATTTTGTGTTGCCTCCAATGGTCTTTCCCATGCTCAGTGGAGCAAATTTTTCCCACATAAAGTGGAATTCCAGGGCTGCCCTGAAAACATCTGAACAACGACTCCAGTGCCACAGGGGGTTCTTTGGGAATGGCAAGGAAGCAACATTCCAAGGTGAGAGAGCATTCTGAGCTGATGCAGGGTCAAAGCCAGCTGTGAAGCATGAGGACAACCAGCAATGGGGCCTGCTGGAGCTCACCCTGAACCAGGCTCGGAATGTCCAGGACTCAAGGAGACCTTTTCCCTTCTGATGCCTCTGATAGAATTTTCCAGACTTGCATGGGAACCTGGCCTTCTGAATCCTCACTAATCCTAGTGAGGATAAGTTCTGGGCTTGGCATCAGAAGCGATCAATCAGGTGATACTCATAAAGCACCTACTATGCACTAGGTACTGTCCTAAAAGCACAAAGGCAAAAGACAGTCCCCCACCCTCAAGGAGCTTGTTGGCATCTTTCCCATTTACTATCTCTCTGACCATAGACAGGCCATTGCCTCTCTCTGGGCCTCAGTTGCCCCATCTGTAAACAGAGAGTTGCATCAAGGAATCTTAAAGGTTCTCCAGGCTCTTTTTTTTTTAAAAAGGAGTTTGACTATGAAAACGATATTTATTTATTTTTAATTAATTAATTTGTTTATTCTTAGTTTTCAACATTGACTTCTGTAAGCTTTTGAGTTTTCAGTTTTCTCCCCCTGCCTTTCTTCTCCCCTCCCCAAGACAGTTGTGCAATCTGATATAAACTCTACATAATATATATTCATATTAAACATTTTTTCACGTTAGTTATGATGTAAAGGAGAATTAGAATCAATGGCAGGAACCACGAGAAAGAAGAGACAAAACAAAAGAAAAAAGATCAAATAGTTTGCTTTTATCTGCATTCAGACTCCATAGTTCTGTCTCGGGATATGGATGCCATTTTCTGTCATGAGTCTTTTGGACTTGTCTTAGTTCCTTGCATGGCTGAGAAGAGCTAAGTCAATATCACAGCTGATCATTGTTACAATGTTGCTGTTACTGTGTTACAATGTTGCTGTTACTGTGTTACAATGTTCTTCTGGTTCTGCTCACTTCACCCAGCATCAGTTCATATAAATCTTTCCAGGTTTTTTCTGAAATCTACCTGCTCATTATTTCTTATAGCATGATAGTATCCATTACATTCACATACCACAACTTGTTCAGCTACTCCCCAACTGATGGACATCCTCTCTATGTCTAATTTTTGACCACTACAAAAAGAGCTGCTATAAATATTTTTGTACATGTGGGTCCTTTTCCCTCCTGTGACCTTTAAGGCAGCCGGATAGTATAGTGGATAAATTGCTAGGCCTGGAGTCAGGAAGACTTGAGTTCAGATCTTACCTCAGATACCTACTAGCTATGCCTCTGGGCAAGTCACTTCACCTTTATTTGCTTCAGCTTCTTCAAAAGCAAAAAGGGGATCATAATAGCATTTACCTCCAAGGGTTGTTGTGAGGATCACATGAGATTTATTTATAAATTGCTTAGCATAGTGCCTGGAACATATTTAGGCATGTAATAAATGTTCATTTTCTTCTTGCTGCCTACTTTGAAATGTAATATTTGATTTATTTGCAATAAATACTTGCAATATTTTCTAGCTCTGTACCAAGGTCCTTCCCAGCTCTGACATTCCCTGCTCTAAGAGCCCTCCCAGCTCAGATATTCCCCACTCCAATGTCCCTCCCACTTCCAATATTCCATGTTCTGTTGACATGTATAATAGTGTCCACCCCTTCTGGGGAGCACGTCACAGCTGGGCTTCTTAGCTGGTGTCACTAAGAGTGGCTAGGGCAGAGGATCAGCTTAATGGAAGTGTACCAACCCGGAGCACCCATATAACTAGAAAGAGCAGAAACGTAGCCTGGACTCCTCCTAGCCGTGGTCATCTCTTCCCCTGAGATGTTGTCTCAGAAGTCATTTCCTGATGTACAACTGACACCCAAAATCAGGAGCTTTTAACCTCTCAAATTTATAAGCTGGCTGCCCAGACTAAAAGCTGCCCCACTCAAGATCTCTGGACCTAGGCTCAATGAAAGAGCAGTAGTTCAAGGGACTTAAAATTTAGCCTTAACCTTACTCACACAAGCTCATGAATTCAGGTACCAGCAGCAATGCTCTCTGGTTAGGAGTCTGCAGGAGCATCCCACGTATGTGATAGACAGGGAGAAAAGGAGAAGAAGTCTGTCTTCCTAAAGTTCATTAAATGGGAAGTTTTTCTTGTTAAATGATATGTTCCCTTCACTATGGCACCCCTTCCCTCCATCACAGGGGAGTACAAGAAGACCAGCTGGAAGCCTTCATTCTCACATGCCCTTAATCTCAGAGACCAAAGCACACATCTCACCAGAAGCAGCCAAGAGGCTGAATCAGCTCCAAGGGAATTACCTCAGGTGGAGCAGAAGAAGGTGATGACCCTCATTAAACTCTCAGTTCTATTTCAGGAGATCATCAGGGGGACCTTCAAGCCTGATTGTCTGGCAGGACTCATCCGTAATGATGCTGAATTCAAGGGAAGCTTTATTGATATATATGAACTGATGCAGAGTGAAATAAGCAGAACCAGAAAAACAATATTCTCAAGTACTACCTTAGTGCAAATATAACAAGCTATAAAAATGAAACTGAACGCTGTGTAAGCACGTGACCAACTTTTGGCCAAGGAAAGATGAGAAAAGAAATCCCCTTCCCTTCTTTTTTGGAGAATACAGCCGTAGGATGCTGCATAAGTCTTCAGAGAAAACGATGGGTCAGTTTGGCTGAAATGCTTTCCCCTCTCTTTTATGTTTTTCCCCAGTAAACTTTATTCTACTGTTTTTACATCTATATTTCTCAATGTCTTCTTTTCCTCTTCCCTTCCCAGAGAGCCATTCCTTATTTAAAAAAAAAGATTAAAAAAGGAACCCCCCCCCCAAGATATCCAGTTTAGCAAAATTAACCTACATATTGAAAAGTGCAATATTATATGAAATATGTTATACCAATAGGCCCTCATCTCTTCAAAGAAGTGAAAGAAAATACGTCCCATATCTTGGGGGGAAATGCTTGAGCTTTTAAAAATTATTTTTCTTTGTTATAAAGGATGCTCTGTGTGTGTGTGTACATGTGTGTGCATGTACATGTGTGTGTGCATGTGCGTGTGCATGTACACATGTGCGTGTGTGTGTGTGTGCGTGTGTGTTGGAAAATGGAAGTGATGTAAAAACAACAGACTTTAGCCATTCACTTAATAAGTATTTTTAAGTACCTATCACTGTGCTAGGCACTGGGGATACAAGGAAAGGTTAAAAACTGTTCCTGTTCTCCAAGAGCCCTCAGTCTAATTAGGGAGATAACATGCAAACCACTTTATATGAACATAGTGACAGCATAAATTGGGAAGGCCCTAAGATTAAGGAGGAATGGGAAAGGATTCTTGTGGTGGGTGGGTCCTTAGCTGAGCCATGAAGAAAACCTGGGAAGTCCGTAGGGAGAGATAAGGGGTGATGGTGTTTTAGGCAGGAGATACAGCCAGGAAAAAGGCTCAGAGTGGGGATATGGGGTACTGTGTGTGAGGAACAACCAGGAGGCCAGTGCTGCTGAATGTTAGAATATGCAGAAGGCAGTAAAGTGTAAGAATGGAAAGGAACAAAGGTGCCCAGTTACAAACAGCAAAACAAAGGTTTTTGTATTCGATTATGAAGACAAGGGAGCTGAGGTGCTGCTATGTGACCCAGGGGATAGTGTGCCAGGCTTGGAGTCAAGAAGGTTCTTCTCCCCGAGTTCAAATCCAGCTTCATATATTTTTTAGCTGTATGACCTTGGGCAAATCACTTAACTCTGTGTGCCTCAGTTTCCTCATCTGTAAAATGAGCTGGAAAAGGAAATGGCAAACCACTC
Organism: Pseudocheirus occidentalis; assembly: GCA_028646575.1. Classification (NCBI taxonomy): domain Eukaryota; kingdom Metazoa; phylum Chordata; class Mammalia; order Diprotodontia; family Pseudocheiridae; genus Pseudocheirus; species Pseudocheirus occidentalis. The sequence continues at coordinate 15,878 of JAQQSW010000852.1, forward strand.
CAGTGTCTTTTACAAGGAAACCCCCAATGGGGTCAGACACAGCTGGAAGGACTGAACCACAGTTAATTGGAGGATGGGGTAGAGGGAGGAGAGCCAGCAGATTATTAAAATATACCACAGGTGAGGCCAGGAGAATCTTCACTGGGTAGCAGCAATGCCAAAGGAGAGAAAAGAGGGCCTTGTCACTAAGAGATAAAGGACAGAACTTAGCCACTGCTTAGATGCGGGAGTGTGTGTGTGTGTGTGTGTGTGTGTGTGTGTGTGTGTGTGTGTGTGTGTGTGTGTGTGTGAGACAAGGAAAAGTCTGGGACGACACCTGGGTTGTGAGTCTTTGTAACTAGAGGGTAGTGGTGGTGATCTCAACAGGATTATTTTTGAATAATGATGATTTGGGGCCAAGGAAGGCTGTGTGCATGACCATTTCTGTGATGATGACCGTCCGGTGTTCCTGGGGCCCGTTGTCTCCTTGTGTTGTCTCCATAGATGTCTGTCCAGCAGAAGACTCTGCAGGCAGTGGAGAAGGCAAAGAGCCATGCATCTGACCTTCCTTACCCAGACTGGGCAAAGAAAGGGAAGGAGAAGCAGCCCGAGACTCCTGTGCAAATATTTAGGTCATTTCTCTTGCCAGGAGCAAGCTGCCTGCTTTGGCCCCAAGGGCCGGCCACGCTTCCAGATTGGAAATGGTTGGCCTTAATGACTTTGACGGTCCCCTTCCAGGAGGGATGGGCGGGCCAGGTCCTGCTGCCAGTGCTTGGCTAGGGGATCAATACCATGAAGAAGGCCCTTCCCTAGAATGTGCCTCGTTATTCTTAAGGCCAAGAGAGCATCTGGACAGGAAAATACAGAACAGTGAAGGAACCAATGAGGATCTAGCCAATGTCATCTCAAATAATGAAATCTTAGAATTGTAGAATCTTAGAGTTGGAAGGCACCAGAGATATCTAGTTCATCCCTCTGTACGTAGTGCCAGATTCCCCCTCTACCCCTCCCTGACAGATGGCCTTCCAGCCTCTTCTTGGATGCCCCCGTCATTGAGGGGCTTATTACCTCCTTAGGCAACCCAATCAACTGAATAATTAACAAGCATTTATTAGGCACTCACTGTGTTCCAGGCTCTGGGATAGACAAGAATGCAACTATAAGATCCATTATTAGACAGTTTGGACGATTAGATGATTCTTCCTCACATTGTACAGAAACCAACATTCATGTAACTTCTCACTATCATCCTAATTCTCTTCAGTGGAGCAGCATGGAATAAATCTAATCTCTCTCCCATCTGGAATGACTCTAGGAGAGTGCTCATGTATCCTTCAGCCTTCTCTAGGTCACATAACCCCAGTGCCTTTAATCTATCCAGGTGTGTCACGTTCTATTTCTCTATGCTGGTCAGCCATCCACGGAAGAATCTTCTTTCCAAGATGGTGCCCAGATCTGAACCCAATCTGCCAGGTCTGGCCAAAGCAGAGGGCAGCAGGACCAGAGGCAGAATGGAAGGAGCTTGAATGGAGATTTTTAAGCAAAGGATAGACAATTCCTTGTCCTGTTTATAGGATTGTAGATTTAGAATTGGGAGGAAATAGTCCAATGCACTCATTTTACAGAGAGGGAAATGGAGGCTAAGTGACTCACTCATGGTCTCATCATTCATAAGTGTCAGAGGAATTTAAACTTTAAACCCAGGTCTTGCTGGTTCGATGGCACGGATCCTTCACAGACCCTCTGACAGTCTGATGAAGCCCACGGACTCCTCCTCAGAATCATGTTTTTAAGTGCATGAAATAAGAAACAGGATTATAAAGGGGACTGAAATATAGTGAAAAACATTATGAATTGTAGTTATGAAAATATTAAAAATAGCCCAGCACATTGACATACCCCAGGCTAAGGACCCTTCCCATAATGCCATGCTGTCCTTGAGCACATTCTTTAATTATTTCGGAGGTTTATTTGAGGACACGGCTTGGGCTAGATGGCCTTTGAAGCCTTTTCCAAGTCTGAGTTTCTGGAATCTGGATTCAGTTGTTGTGGGTTCAAATCATGCCACTGTGCTTCCTCCTGGAAACCTGTTACTTCGCTTCCCGGGATTCCAGCTTCCTTCTCTGCCAGATGCGGGACTCGGACCACGTGATGGCTAAGGTCCTTTCCGGGTGTAAAACTGCCCTCATTCTGGACACTAGGCTTCTGTTCATTCAGCCTGTTAGCACTTTTTGGCAGATTGTGGTGTGCTCAGCAAGGAGCTAATAGTCTGGTTGGGGAGGAAGTGCACACACAGGAAAAGAGAGGCAGGCTAGGAGGCAGACAGAGGAGCCAGCCTGACAGATGACCCTTGGTCATTCTGGCCAATGGCCTGGTTAACATGCCCTCTTCTGCAAGGGGCTGGCCTACAGGGTCCAGCCCCAGATCTCCCACCCCATATAAGCTATGACTGTGCACTCCCCCAAGACACAGGGAAGGTCAGGATGCGTGATCATGTTGTGATCTAGAATGTTTTCCCCTGTTGTCTCTCCCTTCCTGGTAGTCCCTTTCTTCCTTCTTTCAGTGAGTTTGATTTTGGACTTGAGTCACTTTGAATCACACAATCTCTGAACTAGAAAGGATCTCAGGGGGCATGTCGGCCAACCCAGGCTTGACCAAGAATTCCCTCTCTTCAATCTACACAAATGGTCATCCAGCCTCCACTTGAATACCTCTAGGGAGGGGGAGCTCACCACCTTACAATGAAGCCCATTCTATTAGGGGGCAGCTTTCATTGTGAGGTAGTTTTTCTAGAAATCAAACCAAAATCTCTCTCTCTCTCTCTGCCACTGACTTGTGACCTTGGGCATCCCTACTTCCCCCTTCCCTTCACCCCAACTGTGCCAAGTTCTGTCTTCTAAAGTCAAGCAGAACAAACACTGGAAGGCAACAATCGTTTTTCTCCCAACTCTCCTCTTCTTCCTTCAACCTATATTAGCCAGACCCCCAAGGCCGGGCTTCTCAGTTACATAATGGTGTCCTAAGTTAGCGACCAATAGGAGGAACCAAGAGATATGAAGAGATCAAAGATGAGAGAGAGAGAGACAGAGAGAGAGACAGAGACAGAGAGACAGAGACAGAGAGACAGAGAGGAGAGACAGAGACAGAGAGAGACAAAGGAGAGAGAGGGAGACCGAAAGACAGAGGGGGAGAGAGAGACAGAGAGACAGGGGGGAGAAGGAGACAAAGAGGGGAGAAGGAGACAGAGAGCGACAGAGACAGAGAGAGACAAAGGAGGGAGAGGGAGACTGAGAAACAGAGGGGGAAAGAGAGACTGAGAGACAGGGGGGAGAAGGAGACAGAGAGAGGGAGACACACAGAGAGAGACAGAGAGACAAATAGGAAGGAGAAGAAGGAGAAGAAGGAGGAGGAAGAGGAGGGATGATGAGATGCTAGTGGGGGCTGTTTGTCAGAAAAGGTAGAAATGGACAGGATCAAAGGTCCATTTGTCAGTGTTGGCTTTGGCAAGGAAGAAGGGCCACTCTTTCCTCCTTCCACATGCACTGAGACCTTGAACCTGAGAGGAAGAAGAGGGCTACTAGAAAGAGAGAGATGAACCGTAGGGTTCATGTGGTCCCGCATCCTGACCCTTCCTGGGCCTTGGGGAGGGGAACACAGCCATGGTTTACACAGAGAGGGGAATCTGAAGCTAGCCCTTATGGGATACCTTTCACTTCTTGGAGAGAGTAAGGCTCCAGAATACCAGACCTCCTCTAACTCAGAAACTGTGGTAAAAAAGGAAGTGTGTGTGTGTGTGTGTGTGTGTGTGTGTGTGTGTGTGTGATGTCCAATGGTCAGTCTGTCAGTCAGTCAGTTAACAAGCATTTATTAGGCACTCAATTTGTGTCAGACATTGTGCTAAGTGCTGGGGATATAGAGGAAGGCAAAACACTGTCCCTGACCTCAAGAAACTCGTGGTCTATTGGATGAGACAACCTGTGAGTAATTAGGTATTTATAAAACATTCAAAGTAATAGATGAAAGGCATCTCAGAGAAAAGTTATTAGCAGTGGTTGTGGAAAGTGAGGGGCCCAGGAAAGGCCTCTTCCAAGTGGGCAGGATTGGAGCTGAGTCTTGAAGGAAACTAGGGAAGCTAGGGGGTGGAGGGGGTGAGGAGAAAGAGCATTCTAGGCATGAGGAATGGACAGTGCTAAGTCATGGAGTTGGGAGGTGGAGTGTTGGGAATGAGGAACAGTCAAAGGACCAGTGCATGGAAACTCTCGAATTCATGGAAGGGTGTCAATAAGACTGGATAGATTGGAAGGATTTTAAATGCTAAACAGAGGAGTTTATATTTGGTCCTAGAAGTAGTGAGAATCCATTGGAGTTCATTGAGTAGAGTGATGTGAAATGGTGGGAGGGAGAAGGAAGAGGCTCAGATAATCTCAGTGTTCTCATTACAGTATGGGGAGAGGTCCTCAGGTGAGAGGATGAAAACAAGGAATGTTATGGGAAGTTTGAGGAGAGAAGACAAAGTTTGCAATGGCCACTGTGATAAGTGGGATAGAGAATCAATCAGGAAGAAGCAGGAGGGCCTAACTGCGGGCATATGACATCAATCTGCAATGGATCATGTCAGCAGTAATCATTGTGTGACTTGTGCTAGTTTCATTCATCAGCTTGTAAGGGCACAAAAGGAAGATGGTGGTAGGGATCATCCCATCTTTGGGTTTGGTCAGATCTGAGGTTTGATTGGATTCAAGAGTAGAGAGAGTAGCTTTGAACCGGCTCACTGAGCAGTTGAGATTGGGAGTGGAAGACTGGTCAGAACAGGGGTGAAAGCCTGGCAAAGTGCCAAGGGGCAGAAGGAATAGGTTTAGAAGTTGTAAGGAAGAAGGAATGATCAATTACGATCAGATAAGAGAGTTTAGTAGTTCTTAGTCATGGAAGTAGAATACTTGTGGACGATGACAAGATTAAAGGTGTGACCATACCTGTGTGTATTTGAAGTGGCAGAAAAGCAGGTTATGGAAGAAAAGTAGATTGAGAAACCAGCAAGTTAGAGTGTTTGAGAGGATATTGACAAACATGGTTTAATTTTTAGTTCTTAATTATTAATGATTTGGAGCATTTTCACATGGTAGTTAACAGTTTACATTTCTTCTTTTCAGATCTGTCTATTCAAATCCTTTGACTTTTTTCCCTGTGGGGGAATGTCTCTTGTTTTTATTTATTTGTATATCTTGGATATGAAAGCCTTATTAGAAATATTTGATAGGGAAAAACGTTCCCACTGATGATTTCTCTTCGAATTCTAACTGCATACTTCAATTTTATGGTTTGCCTTATCTTTTATGATCATCTCTATCCCTTTATTAGGTAAGAATTCTCCGTCAATAGCTATAAAAACATATCTTTTTTCAGCCTTTAATCAAAAAAAGAGAGCCAAGATTTTATATTCAGATCCTGCGTCCGTTTGGACTTTATTGTAGTATGTAGCATAAGATCTTGGTCTCAGCCTAATTTCTGCTAGACTCTTTTCCAGTTTGTCCAGCTGGGTGGCTCAAACAGGGAATCCTTATCCCAGGAGTTGAAATTCTTGGGTTTATCAGACATGATGCTACTATGTTTGATTTCTTAGGCATTTTGTTTACTTATTCTATTTTTCTGTTTATTGTCTATTTGTTCAATGAGTCAACATATATGTATACACATATGTATGCATACCCCCTATCCCCCACCCCCATATATATACATATATATATATACATACATTACCAGAGAATTGTACTGACAGCTGATTTGCAGTGCACTTTGGGATCTGGAATCCTGAAAATCTTCACTTTTAGCTTTTTTTTTTTCTATTATATTTTCTTGAGATTCTTGACCCATTATTCTTCCAGATTAACTTTGTTACCATTTGACTGACTTAAAACGTAATCACTTGATAGTTTGATGGTGTTAAATTATTTCAAACTCATCTCATGTTTTGTGACTGAGTTTGGGGTTTTCTCGGCAAAGATACTAGAGTTGTTTGTCGTTTCTTTCTCCAGTTCGTTTTACAGATGAGAAAACTGAGGTTAACAGGGTTAAGTAACCTGCCCAGGGTCATACAGCTAATGTCTGAGGCTAGATTTGAACTCAAGTCTTTCTGACTCCAGGCCTGGCGGCTCTATCCACCCTGCCACTTAGCTGCCTATGAAACACTAAATGTTTAAATTAATTTGGATATCTTTTAATTGTGCATAGAATATATGACACAAAGGAAATGTTTTGGTACTGCCTTGTTAAAGTTTCTCTCCGTCTGTCTGTCTCTTTATATACAGACAGTTCTTGCTTTACCTTAATTCTCATTAAATAAATTCAACTTTATGTAAAGAATTCTGAAAGAAATCTGCATTCCCCAAATCACCTGTACCAATTGACTGTATAGTATTGTGCCCTCACTCTCTGCTCTTGTCCCTTGACTTGGGTATCTTCTCCACCCCATCCCCCACCAAAAATCCCCCAAGCTCTCCAAGTGAAAGCAGAAGAGACCCTCTGAGAGACTGCTGCTCTGTGGTCCTCCTCCTGCTTTCCCTTCAGCCCCCTGCCCCAGGTGTGCTTAAACTATGCATCAGCCCTATCCCTCTACAGGTGGGCAGTCCCCTTTCTGCCTTCCTCCCTTTCCCATGTCTACAGGCAAATTTGCATTAGGTGAAGATTCCTTTATGTAGAGGTTCTCTTGTGTAAAATTAGAACAGTCTGTGTATGCAAATATATTTCTTAAAAAATAATCTTGCATAAACCATACTGGCTTTTTCTTTTTGGGGGGGAATGACTTGACCAAGGTCACACAGCTAGTAAGTATGCCAATTATCTGAGGTCAGATTTGAACTCAGGTCCTCCTAACTCCAGGGCCCGTGCTCTATTCACTATGCCACCTAGCTGCCCATTAAACTATACTTGCACAGGGTTTTTTTTTTAAATTTGTATGTTGAAATATTTTTCATGACTATTAAATTCCTCATTAAAACAATATGGACTAAATCTGTCATTTAATTCATGAAGAGGTCTCCCAGATAAGGACATTCCCTCTACTAGGGCAGGTCACCACCTTCTTTACAACTTATAGTCATGGAGATCTGCCCAAAGTGCCTGGAGGTTAAGTGACTTGCCCAGGGTGATACAGATAGTATCTATCAGAGACAGGACTTGAGCTCTGAGACCAACTCTTCTTGATCCATTATTGCATCCATGAACTTCTCTCAGAATAAAATTAATAAAAACAAACAAAAATTCTATTGGGGTCCACTAGTAGAGAGTTGAAGGCTGCCCTAGGCTGCTTCCTTGTTTCCTACAAACCTTCTTTCCTCTCCCCAAATAGACAAATAAAAAACACACTGGGTCCTTCCATCCCTGCTAGCCACTGTCCTACACATCTCCTATTCTCAGCCAAATTCCTTGAAAAAGTGAATTACATTTGGTTGTTCCATTCTTCTCTTTTCACTCTTCCAAACTTTGTGCAGTCTGCCTTCTGACCTCATCACTCAACAGGAATTGCTTCTCCAAAGTTACCGATGATCTCTTAATTGCCGAATCGAATGGCCTTTTCTCAGTCCTCGTCCTTCTAGAACACTGCTGCCTTTGACACTGTCAACTCCCCTTTCCTCCTGGTGTTCTGCTCTGCCTTTGTGTAACTCCTCTTTCTCCTAGCTCTCTTCTTCCTCTTCCTTCTTGGCCATCTTTCCCAACTCATCATCTATATTTCCTTGCTATAGGGAATATATCCTATATATATGCTATATATGCTATTATATATCCTATGTATGCTATATATCCACCAAAGTTTTGTCCTGGACCCTATTCTTTTCTCTATACCCTGGAGATCACACTTGGTGATCTCCTCAGCTCCCAATGGACTTAATAATAATTTCTTTTTAAAAATTCAATTATATTTTGTTTTGTTCCACATTCTTTCCCTCTCCCCTTTCCCTCCCTCGCCTATTAAAAAAAGAAAATAAAAACTATTACAAATATTTTAGTCAAGCAAAAGCAAGTTTTTTGAACATCAGCCATGTTCAAAAAACTACATTTCAGTCTGCCTTCTGAATCTGTTACCTCTCTGTCAGTACACATTGTGAGTCCTGTGGAATTGTGAGTGGGCATTTTGCGGATCCTAAATTTTTAGAAATTTGTCTTTACGATAGTGTTCTCCTGATTCTGCTAACTTCGGATCAGTTTATACAAGTCTTCCTACGTTTCTTTGAAACCACCCCTTCATCATTTCATACAGCACAAAATTTGTGAAAGGACCAGGATTTTCCAGCTGTAACTTCCTTTAGGCATGGATTCCTGACACCTGAGCTCCATGAAACCTGATTGGTCCCGGCTCCCCTGAGCAGCTTCCTGGTCCAGAATATGGTCTGAACCTTTTAGACTTGCTGGGTACCTGATGCCACTCCAAGTCGCCATACCCAGATGACTTCTTGAGCAGAGAAATTTCCAGATGAGTGATAAACTCAGGAAGATGACTCTTTCTGACTCAGAGCCCAGTGCTCTCTCCAGGGCACCATCTTACTGCCCTAGAAGTGGTTGGATTGGGGACCAGTTAGAAGGCTCATTGCAATAGCGATGAAAGTTTGCGCCAGTGTGGTATCAGAGTGAATGGGAGAAGGGGACATATTTGTGACATGCTGTCAATAAAATATATTTTGTATTTACTTTTCTGTTTGTTTGTTATCCCAACACTTGCTCTCCCAGTAGACTCTAAGTTCTTTGAAGTCAGAGGCTGGTTTTTGTGTCCCTTCACATTGTTGGGATTTGGTGTGGGCTTTTAAAAAGTTTTTTGAATCAAATTGGATAAATGGTTATTGACTTTAATTGAATTTGGCATGAACATATTGAACTGGGCTGGCCCTCCTGGTGGCTCTGCTTGGTTTCACCACAAAGTCCTGCTCCAGATTTCATCAGAAACAAGAGCTGAGCCCGTCCCTGAAACTTGGGCTGTCGTGGTGTCCTCGTTGACTGTGTTGCTGGCAAGGGAGGCCGGGGAGATTTCATATGATTTCTTGACTTCTCTTTCGTTTTTTATCATTTTCAGGTTCATGCATTCCTAATCGTTATGAATACCATGGCGAAATTAATAGTTCTATGGTTGGTTTATTACATTTAGTAAAATTATGTGTGCGCAGTGTTTGCCAAGAAAAGACGAGGAGGCAGATACTTTAATCATGTAACGATGATAATTTAGTTGTTACACTTGTTGAAATGATGGGATTAATTTTTTAAAAGTTTGCAAACTGGAGGAGAAACGGAAAACGTTAATTCAGTTAGACAAGCAGGCCAGCGATTGACACATCCTTTCAACCAAACTTGGTAATGCACACATGCTCGGGACCCAGCGAGGAGGAGGGCTGGTGACGGATGAACTATCCTTGGAGGAATGTCTTGGTGGTGGAAAGAACTCCGGATGGGAGGAGGAAGATCCTGGCTCAGTAGCTCTCAGGTGAGGAGCTTCCTCTCTTAGGGCCTCAGCCTCCCCCTCGCTCCCTCCCTCCTTCCCCCCTTTCCCTACTTTGTAAAGTGAGTGGGGTCCGACTCTCTCTAAGCATTATCTCAACTCTTCTGGCATTGACCGAGCCTCTGTGGTCCTTGTAAGCACCTCAGCGGGAGGATTTGGTGAACGAATGGGTTATGACATCATTTATGTGGTAACTTGTGTATCAGTAAAAGTGACTCTCAAGTATCAGAGTGAATGCCTAGAGCAGATGAGCCCAGGGATGACTAGGGGCAGACAGGGTGCGGGGAACCAGGGGTCCAATCGGGCCTCGGCCTGGGCTCTGTCCTTAGGCTTCTGCTTCATGACTTCCCTTTCTGGTCCTGTTTCTACAGGTGTAAAATGAGGACTCAGGCTAAATCAGCAGATCATAACTTAGAGTCCAGCAAACTTATTTCAGAAATTCTTTGATATCTACATGTCAGCAGAATTAGTTTACTGTGTAACTCTATGTGCTTTATTTTATTTCTTTAAAAACATGATTCTGAAAAGGGGATCAGAGAATTCACTGGACAGTCAGAGGGTCCAGGGACCAAAAAAATATTAAGAACCCCTGAAATAAATAAGGTTTTTCAACCCTGACATTCCCTGTTCTAAGGTCCCTCTCACCTCTGACATCCCGTGTTCTAAGGGCCCTCCCAGAATATAAAGCTACTTGAGCCCAGGGACTCTCATTTTTGTCTCTATCTCCATTACCCAGCACAGTGCCTGGCACACAGTAGGCACTTAATAAACTCTTGTGGATTGCTTGATATTCCAAGTCCTGTTCCAAACCCTGCGAATGAATGATTCCAAAGAGTAATTTTAAAAATGCTTAAAGCAATTCCTTTCATTTCTTAATGACTTTCCCTTTCTCACCCCAACTGCATCCTGCCATGCAGCCAAAGAGCACAATCAAATAAAAATAAGTTGGTGCACTGGTTATGCATGAGAGTGTGTAGGCCATTCTGCACTTGGAGGCCGTTTATTTTCCCCCAGAGGTGCAAGTTGTGCTTTGGCAGGACATCCTTCCCCTGACACCATCACTGGTGTCTCTGTTGATCGGAGTTCTAAAGTTTCCTCATCAGCTTTCCTTCACGTTACTTTGGTCACCCTGTAAACTGTTATCTGGGTCCTACTTCCTTTGACCTTCATCAGTTCATAAAAGTCTTCTCAAGCATCTCTGAATTCTTTATGTTCATTATATATATTATATAATATTTATATTCTATTCTATATTCTATTTATATTATGTAATATTTATGTTCTATATATATTCTATATATTATATAATATATAATATTTTATATTATACATCATATATACTATTTTATATTATATATTTTACATATATAATATTTTATATTATGTACT
>JAQQSW010000853.1:0-26724 GCA_028646575.1 Pseudocheirus occidentalis
TTCCCAGAGAGCTAAAGCCCTCAGCTTGGTCTTCTCTTTGAACTTCTCTCCCTAATGCAGTGACTTGAGTCATTCTGTGAGAGATTTCATCCTAGCTTAGAGTAAGCATTTCATATACTTTTCAGTTTTAATTTCTGAAGGAAAGACTATAAATCAGGAAATGCTTGGACTTTGAGTCAAAAAGAGTTGACTTTGAATCTCACGTTAGCTTTGTGACTTTAGGTAAGTCACTTATTTACTCTGCTTCTTATCTTTCATCTTTAAAGTGACAGGGTTAAACCTGATGGTTCCTAAATTCGCTCTCAGATCCAAATATATTATCCTTTAATCATATGAACTACAAATAGCTCTGAGGCTTGATATTCTCCAGCTTTCAAACCCTGACTCTCTTCCACTTTTTCCACGTAGAATAGTTGGTGAAGGAAAAGCTCGTGAATAATGTTAAAACCATGAGGCAATGTCCCTGCTTCTTCTCCCTACACTTTCCTGACCTTTTCGTGGATGAATACATTAAGCCAAAAGCACACCCTTACAACTCTATGATTCTACCAGAAATGTCATTAACTACTTAAGAAATTGGTCGGCTTCTAGTGCCTAGATAGAATGGAGAGTCCTGAAAATGAACATATATTTAGAGCCCTAGACTGTGAGGTCTCAAAGTGGTTTTAGAGACCATCTAGTCCAACCTTGTCATCTTATAGGTGATGAGACTGAAGCCCCAGGATGTTTATAAGGTGGTCAAGTGGCAAGCTCAAAGTCACATACTTCCCCCTTGTTTTTCTCTCTCCACCACTAGTCAACAGTACATTTGTGCTACTTTCTTGATGGACCTCAGGTCATAGAAAGCTTAGGGAAGTGACTTTGATTTATATGCTTAAGGAAATAACCTCAAAAATCATATCAAAACACTCCATGAGGACTGATATATAGCACCAGTTATTTAGGATGCCTCTTTTCATGAGATTTATTCCTGACATCACATAGACACATACCACTTACCACATTTCAGCTGTGTAAGTTACTCATGGATCATTTTCTTTTTTATTATTACTATTATTAATATTTTGCTTTGGGGAGGGCAGTTGGAGTTAAGTGACTTGCCCAAGGTCACACAGCTAGTTTTTGTGTTATGTGTCCGGGGCCAGATTTGAAGTCAGGTCCTCCTGACTCCAGGGCTGGTGTTCTATTCACTGTGCCACCTAGCCACCCTTTATAGTTTTTAAATTATTATTATTTTGGATCATTTTCTTACTGTATTAATAAAACAATTTGAGACATTTTACATACAAAAAGTAATCTGATTTTGTTTGTCTGGGACATGTCAATGCATGATACCTTTCTGAGTAAAATGTATAGATGAATTCAGAGTTCTCTATAATCATTATTAACAAAGAATATAAGCCAACCAGATTATGTCGCTATCCCATCTCTACATATTTTTGTAGAAATATATTCAAACTTTCATGTACACCAGGCATTCTTAGTGTTGTATATAATCTAGTATGATTGGCATTGTTACGTAGAATACATATAGAAAATGAATAGGGTAGTTTCAGTTTAAATACAAGTTGTAAGATTGAATATTTATTTAGATTTCTTAGTGGGGAAGTAAATTTTTGGGAAGGCAAGAGCATTTCTTTATTAAAAGGTCTTCCAAACTTTTATAGGCTACTGTGATGTGCATTCCTTCTTTAGGAAGATTTAAGAAATTACCCCAGTTTCCATCTTTAATATTAGAAAATAATTTTGAATGTTTTCCCTATATTTTTAAAAAGGAAAATGAAATTTATATACATATGCATGTGTAATTTTGCGTTGTCTATTTTGATGTTTTTTTTAAAGGGGAAATTCGATCCTGTTATTTGAAGTCTGGGAATCAGAAAGAAGGAGAATTACTCCGTCAGCCATCAAATTGTGACTGTGTTTCTAATGGCCGGTAGGTGTTGAGTTAATCTCAAATTCATTAGGCTTTGCTTTGCTGGGGGATATGCAACTTGCAACTTATTCCGACTGTGAAAGTGAAGTGAGAACACCTAACATAGGATGCTCATGTTAATTAGTTTTTAAGTGTTAAACCTTGTGGCTTTTTTATAAAGAAAAAAATCTAAGATTAATTGAGGTACAAGCAGAGGGTATTATGATTTAGTAATAGTTATAAATCAGCTAGAAATCTTGATCATCTTCCAAAACTAAAAATGTAAGTGTTAAACCACAGGTGTGGAATGGGGCATTTGTTGCTGGGCGTGACCAATACATTTGTATTATACAAATATGCTACTTTCTTATGCTGGAGAATTCTGTGTCTGTTGGGTAGGGGTTGTTATTGGGAAATAGCGACAACATTAAAAATCAATAAACATGTATTTAAAATAGAATATGCACACATAACTCTAGAATCTTGAATAAAAATAAGACTAAAATGCAGATTCCAGAATCTCTGGATTTGAAAGGGAGTTGAAAGGGACGACCTTGATGGCCATACCCTAACCCACAAATGAAAAGGATTAGCCTCTACACCAGTGGTTCTCAACCTTCCTAGTGCCGTGACCCTTTAATACAGTTCCTCATGTGGTGGTGACCCCCCAACCGTAAAATCATTTTTGTTGCTACTTCACAACTGTAATTTTGCTACTGTTATGAATCATAATGTAAATATCTGAAATGCAGGATGTATTTAAATTGAACATAACCCACAGGTTGAGAACTGCTGTTCTACAACATACTTGTGAATGATAACCTAGCATTTGCTTTTAAAACCCCAAAGAAGGGAGAATTTATCACCTCTCAAGACAGCCTATTTCGCTTTTGGATCACTGTAGTTGTTAGGAAAGTTTTACTGAAATAAGGTCTAAATTTGCCTCTTTTGAACTTCCATCCATTGATACTAGGGATACAGTGGATAGAGTGCAGGACCTGGAGTCAGGAAGACACATCATCCTGAGTTCAAATCCAGCCCCAGACACTTACTAGCTGTGTGACCCTGGGCAAGTTATTAAACCCTGTTTGCCTCACTTCCCTCATATGTAAAATGAGCTGGAGAAGGAAATGGTAAGGTACTCTGGTATCTTTGGCAGGAAAACCCCAAATGGGGTCACAGAGAGTTGGAAACAACTGAAAAACAATATATATCCATTTATACTATCTTGACCTTTGGGACCAAACAGAACAATTCTAGTCTGTCTTCCACGTGATAATCTTTCAGTTACTTAAAAGTAGCTCCCATATTCCCCTTGAGCTTTTCTTTAGGCTAAGTACCTTTAGTTCTTTTGATTGGCCCTCATAAGAAATGGACTCACAGCTCTTCAATCTGGTTGTTCTCCTCTGGTTACTATCCATATTATCAGAAAACTAAAAATAAGTAGATAAGTAATTTAAAAAAACAAGCAAAAAGTTATCAATGTCCTTCTCAAACTGTGATACCCAGAAATGAATACAATACTCCTTTGGATTTGTTTAGAAGACAGAAGAATGGAAAGAGAGATGGGCCCAATTTTTAGATAAGACAATGGAGACAATAGAACCACTTAATTCATATTTTGTTTGTTTTCTCTGCCTAGGGAAGCAGTCTCTGGACTGGTAAGGACAAAACAAAAATGACTAATAGGGAGGTGACACCTAAGACCTAAGGACATCTAAGGACATATTAAAAGAGCATGTAAAATGCCTTTGATAAGTTAAAGTCACTTGCTCCAGATGAACTACATTCTAGAGAACTGGGAGAGAAAAGACCTGATAAATGTAGCCGAGCCACTGCCAGTGATTTTTTTTAATCACAGAGAATGGGAGAGAGATTACAGGACTTGAGAAGAGGAAATGTCTTTCTGAGTTTCTGTGTCGGGAGGCTTCATCAGCCTAGTGAGGAATCTCTTTAAATCTGGGCTTGTTGCATGCAGTCCATCTCTGGTTCTATGCTTAAAACATTTCCAGATTGATGGATGTTGATAGAGCTTGTGTTTCATTGGCGTAGTCTTAGAGGATAGAGGCCCACATCCATACCCTGATAAGCAATCAGAGGAGGCTTTTAGTGAAGGCTTCCCATAGAAACGTTGTTGTAAATAGTGATTAAGTTATTTAGTAGTAAGTACTGACTCAGGAAGCTGTGTCATTAATAGCACTGTTTCTGAGAGAAAAAGAATGAAGAGATCAAAACAGCTAACTTAGAAATGTGCCTTGAGCACAGCCTGTTTGTAAGTTGAAAATGGCCCATATTTGAGAATTTGTAAATGACTATTGTGTTATGGTTTTTGAAATGTGGATTATCCAAAATTATAGAACTATAAACTATGCATATTTATGTCTATTTTACGAGATGATTCGATCCAGTGAGTATTTATTAAACATCTATTATGTGGTTCTTAGGATCATAGGAACATAAATTTAGAAATGAAAGAGACTTAGAGGGTAGCTATTATAACCCACAACATCCATTTTACAGGTGAAGAAATTGGTACCCTCTGCCCTGTGTACCAGAGATACAAAAATGAAAGATGAAATAGTTCCTGCCTTTATGGAGTTTATAATTTATTAGGGTATTAAATGTATAATACAAGTCTAAGTTTAAAAAGTGCATAAAGAAACATCAAACAGAGGCGTGAGATGAGGCAGCATAGCTCTCCCCCAGCTTTGGGAATCAGGGAAGGGCTCATAGAAGAACTGGTATCTGAATCCAGGCCTTGAAGGAACAGAAATCTTTCTATAAGCAGAGGTATGATGGGAGTCTTTTCCAGAGATGGAAACATTTACATGGAAGAGGAAAAAAAGCAGGACAGGATTGGGGAATGACTGTCCAGTTTAGCTAAAGAATGACAGCTTTTGAAGAGGCCCTACTATTTCAGAACTTGAAAGTAGGATTCTTTATCATTTATATATGTGTCTCTTTTTCTGTTCATTGTTGTTTCTGTTGTGTCCAACTCTTCATGACCCCATTTGGGTTTTCTTGGCAAAGATATTGGAATGATTTACCATTCCCTTCTCTATTTTACACATGAGGAAACTGAGGCAAACAGGGTTGATTGAATTATCCAGGGTCAAAGAGCTAATAAGAATCTGAGGCCAGATTTGAACTCAGGAAGATGAGTCTTCCCGACTCCAGGCCCAGCACTCTATCTGCTGCACCACTTAGCTGTCCCCTTCAGCATATCTTACCAGCAGTTCTCAGTTCTGAGGGTTATGTTCAGTTTGTAACAATGAAAATACATCCTGCATATCAGATAGATTCCTAACAGTAGCAAAATTAAAGTTATGAAGTAGCAACAAAAATAATTATATGGTTGAGAGTCACCAGAATGTGAAGAACTATATTAAAGGGTTGTGGCATTAGGAAGGTTGAGAACCACTGGCTTATACCAATATATCATCTTGGTATGGAAGTGACACTGGCTTCTTAAAGCCTATGCCAGTAGCTGTGGTGGTTCTATTAAACTGAAAAGTTTCTAATGTGGACCTAGTGACTGTTATTCAAGGATAAATATAAGTTCAAAGAGAAACTCATCTCCATAAGCTCTAGGTGATATATGTGTGTATGTATGTGTTTGTCTATAAATATATATGTATATATGCATATATGTATATACACGAATAATTATTGTATATGTGTGCATGTGTATGTGTGTTTATATATGTATATGTAGGCACACATATTTTACTGGGCACAAGTAAAAGTATATTTTGCAAGCTACCTTGCTAAGGAATAGCTATGTTACGGTCTCCATCAGGGGAGAGAATGCTAATACAAGTGGACCACTGTAAGCAAAAATGTAGAAGGTTTTTTTCTTAATGTAATTTTTTTTTGCTGTTGAGGGGTGGGATGGGGAGAAGAGGTGGAGTTGAATGAATACATTTCATTTTTTCCCAAGGCTTCATTTAATCATTGAGTTCCAGCATGCTAGGAAAGTGGCTAAATTGCATTCACCATACTTTAGTGATACCAATTAGCATTTTCTTGGTGTGTTATGGTGAAAAGATGACACAGAATTTATAGTCATAGGACCTGGGTCTAAATCCAAGTTCTCCTACTTGTCACCTGGGTGGCCTTGGATAAATCCGGAACTTGGCACAATGCCTAGAAAATAGTAGGTACTTAATAAATGTTGTTTTGAACTGGCTAGATGGTAGAGTGGGTGTATTTCCAGTTGAAGACACCAAGTCACTAGAAGCTTGGATTTACCTAAGGGTTTTCAAAGAGTTTCATGTGGCAGCTGTCACATCACTGGTAGGGCTATGGCATTAGGGACCGTGGACCATTAGGAAAGGTCCATATAATCCCCCTTGCACCACCTTAGTTTCTGGGGATAGAGGAGGATTAGGTTTACAAAAAGGTAGTTTCTAAAAATGAACCAGGATGAGGTAAATGTCATTATCACTAAGCCCCATCAGCAAGTTTTCTGGAGAGTTTCAGCAGTCAGTTTTAACTAGAATTGGGTACAGATTAAACGTTAAGCACACCAGAGTTATTTATCAGGACATAGTTCTAGGAGAGCAGGACCGCAGTTTCCTCCTTCTCTTCAGAAAGTATGTGACATGAAGCCAAAGGCAAGGCTGCTTCAGTTCTTGATATCAAAGGAGATAATAGAGTTCAATAGAGGGTTCAATCAGCTTATGGAATACAAAATACTTTGCATTTGTATGTGTTTCTTTTGTTCTGGGATCAAAAAAATGCATTCTTGTGCAAGAAGTGACAAAAAAGATATAATCCAAGAAATAAATACAGGATTCAATGATCATAAAAGTTAGGTGGATTGGTCATGGAGTAAGAGTAATAAAGAGAGGGACAGTTAGGTGGTACAGTCAAAAGAGCACAGGCCCTGGAGTTAAGAGGACCTGAGTTCAAATGTGACCTCAGGCACTTGACACATTTAACAGCCATGAGATCTTGGGCAAATCATTTAACCCCAATTGCCTTGCCTTCCCCCCTCCAAAACAACAACAACAACAAAAGGGTAAGAGTAATGGAGAGTACTTCACAGGTAACTTAGAAAAGAGGGCTTCTTAATCTTTTTTGTGCTATGAACCCCTTTAGAAGTCTGTTTTTAATGTTTTTAAATGAACAAAATTATGTACACAAAAGGACACTGATGTGTGTGTGTGTGTGTGTGTGTGCAGGGCAGTGGGATAGAGACAGAGAGACATACAGGGAGACAGAGACAAAAAGACAGAGACAGACACAGAGATACAGAGACACAGAGAGAGAATTCATAAACTCTAAGGTAAGAAACCCTGCCTTAGAAGGAGGCATTCAGTGCATTGGATTGATCCAACAATAGATCCAACAATAGATTTAGAGCTGGAAGAAGTCTTAGAAGGCATTTAGTCTAAAATCTCCATATTACAGATGAAGAGAATCACACAGGCAATAAATGGCAGGGCCAAGATTCAAACCCAGGTCCTCTGACTCCAGATCCTGTGCTCTTTCTTTGCTTTCCACAGCATTTAGTCTCCTGGCACATTTAGCTCCCAAGGGTGAAAACATATGAGACAACATATAGTATAGAGATAAGATAGTAAAAAGAAATTGCATATCTTTTGGATGACATACCTGCAAGGATCAGATCCCAGAACCACTGAAGTATTGTATCCAGCCAACCCCACCCTCCAGTTTTCTCTTTATTTTCCATTGCTCTGTTATTGACACTTACTGCTGCCACCTTTATTGCAATGACTGGACAGGGTGACAGTAAGAATTTTTCTCCCTATTTTCTTCACCACTCTTTCTACCTTTGTTTTTCCTTCTATTCATTGTCATCCTTTTCCTTAGTCTGCTTTAACTTGCCTTTCCATTTCCTCTCTATTTTGAAGTACTATTGACACTTATCCTTTGTCAATGTATTCCCATTTATTTCTAACCTAGTACACTTTCTTTATTCCCCCATCTAACAGTGCTTACTGGGTTTCCACTTTGTCTGAAAGTCAGATGTGTTACATTTTATTCCTTTCCCCCAGGGTAATTTAGGGGGAGGGGAGTCCTCTCATCTCCATGGGTCCAAGCTTTGATCTATGTGTCCCTGTTCATTTTAGGGGTTCAGGTAGCCTAGTTTCATTTAACCACTGAACAATCTGGCGGCTTTTTACAAAGAAACAATTACTTCAAGGTTCTAGGCAGAACAAATACATAAACATTTCTACACACACATGTACACGGGGTGGGGGTGGGGAGAGAAAGAGAGAGAGAGGGGGAGAGAGAGAGAGAGATCTGAGATCTTATACTACTTCAGTTTCTGGGGATGGAAGAGGGATTAGGTTTTCAGTTTAGCTCAGTTCCCACATAGCATTCATGCCTCCAAGTTCCAAATCCAAAGGCTCACCTGGGCTTGTGTCCTGGGACCCTGGATTCTCAGGGCTTTCCTGGTGGCTGTAGCATCCAGCCTGGAGTCTGGTATCCAAGGTTCCCATGGCTTGAGATCATACTACATTTGCAATTATGTTAGTGTGAAGTCAGAATGGAGGTATCATCTTAGGTTGTAATTAATATGTGCTTATAACATGAAGAAATGTAGTGTGACATTTCTGAAATGATCTTCTTGGCTTGAAGTTCTCTGTAAAGCAGTGTAATTTTAGCAGATTTTATAGCTATACAGAGTAGGACTCTCAGACCTTGAGTTCAAGTTCTAGTTGTTTCTACTGCCTTCCCCTCCCATCAGGATCCTTATTGATTAAACTACAATCATAATCATAATTATACAATGATATTGATAATGGATAGTTATATCACACTTTTAATATATAATTTAATATGCTTTATTTTCCCCCAATTACATGGTAAAACAATTTTAACATTCATTTTTAAAATTATTTTTTGAGTTCTAAATTCTCTGCATTTCTTAAGGAAAGCAGTTTGATATAGGTTATAAATGTGCAGTCATGAAAAACATATTTCCATGTTAGTCATGTGAAAAAAGAAGACAAAAAAACCCCAAGAAAAATAAAGAAAAAAATGTACTTCAATCTGCATTCAGACACCATCAGTTCTTTCTCTGCAGGTGGATAACATTTTTCATCATGAGGCCTTAGGAATTGTTCTTGGATCTCCATATTGTTGAGAATAGCTAAGTCATTCACAGTTGATCTATACTGTTGTTACTCTATACAATAGTCTCCAGGTTCTGCTCATTTCACTTTGCATCAGTTCAAAGTCTTTACAGGTTTTTCTGAGAGCATCCTGCTCATCTATAAAGCACTTTTAAAGCTGCACAGTACTTCAATATGCCTTCTCATTTGAGTTTCCCCCAAAATCCTTTGAAGTAGATGCTACTATTCCCATTTTGCATATGAGGAAAATGAGGTTCAGAAAGGTTAAGTGACTAGCCCAGGGTCACTGGCAGGATTTTAACTCAGGTCTTCCTGACTCCCAAGTGTAGCATTCTTTTCACTACAATTTATTTACCCTATTCAATTTTAGGGAAAAAAAATCAAATCAAATAATCATATCTTGTGAATGACCTTTGCCACCTTGAAGAACACTTCATAATAGCTCTATTATTTAACATTTTCTGAACACAAATAAATAGTTAGGTAATACTCCACTATGGGCCAAGTACTGGAAGATCAGTTACTGTCTGGCTTCCTGACTTTTCCCCTGGATAAATTGAGAGGGTGTGGTCTTACCTGTTCTAGGAAACACTGGCACTTGCAAATATATATCAGCCTTTCCTCATACTTCAGAAATTCAATACTCTTGCTTATCAGAGATCATATATCTTTGCTCTCATAGGCACAAGCAGTTCCTTGAGACCACATCTGTTCCCTGTACGATTTCCTTCTTCAGACTTACAGAGTGACTTTATGAAATTATCTTTTAAACATTTTGTAAAAGAAGATTGGGGGGGGGGAGAAAATAGAATGTTCTACAAATTCAGTGATTTCTTTGGGTAAACAAATACACATGATATTCTTCCTGTCCCCTATGGTAATATAAATCACAGGAGCAGAATCATAGTCATTAAAATGGCAAAGATATGCTTATCTAGATAGCTCCTCCCCAGACAATGCTGGAGAAGCAGTTAAAGCAATGCCATCTGCTCTGTTCATGCTCAGGAGGAAACATTTCAGTTCCATGTAAATCTAAATGTTCTTCTAAAATTTCATCTGCCTTGTGCCTATTGGTTTCTGAATATTTTAATAGTCTTGAACTCCTCCCTAGGCACCTTGAATTGGAAAGCTATGACACAGATTTTTGGGAAGCTAATTTCCTTAGATTTGCAATAAGCCCTGGATTTTGTATAAGCCTATGATGATATAATGATCTGTACATTCTTAAAGAGGTGATAGAGAAAAAAAATTGGTGTGAAATATATTTTAAAACATAGAAGCTGATAAAGTTTATGTCACCCAGTGCCTGTGCTGACCAAGATCCCCTGTACTACTATTTTGCTGACCTGTCACTCTAGCTGCTTTCCCTAGAAATGGGGAATTGTTTTAGAGCAGAAAGCAGCCATTGCTTGTGGAGTAGACAGTAAAAGATGATATATAACTGTTATCAGAACTCGCTCTACTTGTTGTCTCCTCCTCCAGTTAAACTATAAGTGAGAATAGACTTTGAATGACAGACTGAAGAGTTTCAAATTTATTTTGTGGGCAAGGATGGAAACCACTGGAAAGTTTTGAGTAGAGAACCGACATGATAAATTTCTGTTGCAAATTTATCAATTGGCTCATGATTAACTTGATAGTTTGTGAAGTATGGACTTGAGGTGCCAACAGTTATTTTTATATTACCCAACCCTCTTTTATCTGTGAGGAAACAGAGACACAAAAGTATCAAATGGCTTTCTAAAACCACTGATCATAAGCCTAGCATCAGATCATGGGCTCATCACATCTTCCAGTCAACTGTTCTATAAAGGAAATGGTTCCCTATTTCAGGGGCAGATAGTTTCTAGTTTGAGATTCAATTTGTGTCTTAGTCATGGCAATTGTTCCTGCTAGATCAAATTTGTAAGGTGAACTTTACAAATATTTTAAATCACAGGTGTTCCTGACCAAATAACTGTAGTTAAGTGAGAACACATTTATTTATATGTGCTATTTTATATAGAGTTCAGAAGTTGTTGAGTATCTGCATTGTGGTTGTGCATTATAGCATCATCAGCATCATCTGGCTAAATACTTTAATGTGATGTTCCTGGATTTTAGTCCTATCAGATTCTGAGCTCCCCCTACTACTTTCAAGAGAAACATTGACGGAACTTGTGGAGAAATTTTAGTTGAGACCATTTATAAGCAATTCAATGCTGGAAGCTATCACAAAAGCAGTTTCTCCTCTGCAAGGTGAATTAAATGACTGGGACAACCTCCAGATTTGCCATTAAACTGCTGATTCTTAATGGGTGAACAGGCTAGTCTTCTTTCCCATTGTTAAAACCTTATTGCCATGTGACAGTTTTATGACCATGTTGTGAATATGAATAGAGAGAAGTGTGTACAATGTAATCTCCATTGGCTCTTTGGGGATTCATGAAGGAAACCAGGAGAGCAAACAAACTTTCCTCACTGGCCCCACTGTCATTGTGGGAACAAATATATTATTTTGTTGACTGCCAAAGAGATATAAGCAACATTTTCTGACCCTACAATAGCTGTCTTTAAAGCCAGGTACATCTAGTAACATCTAATGTAGTTCTCCTTTTCCCCAGTGGTAAAAATACAGGAATGGCTTGGACTGTAGCTTTCAGAGCCCTGAGTCACTGCTTTTGAAAGCTTTCATAGAATACACATGCTCTAGAGTTTGGATGCAAAATACAGATTTGGAGAATATACCAAAATGAGGAAACATAAAAATAACGAGACTAACTAAACATTATGATAAAAAATAATTTTGATATAATAATAGAAAAATTAATTAAAGAAAAATTGTCCTGAAACATTAGAACAAGGGGGAGGAGGAAAGTAGAAACAGAAAAAAAGTCCATTGATCACCACTTAAAAGAGATTCTATGAGGAAAACTCATAGAAATATAGTTAAATTCCACAACACCCCCCACTTCAAGGATAAAATATTAAAAGCAACAAGAATAAAATAATTTAAATATGATGGTACCACAATTAGAATCACACAATACCTAGCAGTAGAGACATTAAAGGACCACAGGTCTTGGAACACTATATATCAAAGAGCAAAAGAACTGGGACTCCAGGCAAAATATCATACCCAGCAATTAAGCACAATCCTGAATGGAAGAAAAATGGACATTTGATCAACTGTCAAACTTTCAAGACTTTGTTAAAAAAAAAATCAAACCTGAACTTAACAGAAGATTTGACATACAAGAGCCAAGAGAAATATAAGGTACATACTAAAGACTGATCATAAGGGTTTCAATAAGAATAGACCATATGTGTATATATGTATATGTGTGTGTGTGTGTGTGTATTATAGCATGGGTATATCTTGTTTGCATAGTAGCTGTTTGCGCATTGTCCCTTCATTTGAGAGTGGGGACTATTTTTTTGGCTTTCTTTGTATCCCAAGTGCTTTGTACAATGCCTACCACATAGTATGCATATAATACATTTTAGTTGTCACAGATATCTGCTGTCACAGATATATGACATTTCCATCATATATTTGTATATATAGACTTGTATGTATTCTATTTATTATCATATACATTATATATATACATTTGCATGTACATTTATAATGTTCATTTTGTGTGTGTGTGTGTTAATGCTTTAGAAAAAAACCACAGGGTAGCTAGTTGGCACAGTGAACAGAGCACCAGCCCTGGAGTCAGGAGGACCTGAGTTCCAATCTGATATCAGACACTGAACACTTACTAGCTGTGTGACCTTGGTCAAGTCACTTAACCCCAATTGCCCCTTCTTTGTACCTCCAAAAAGGCCAAAAAAGCCAGTTTCACTTGTGTTGTAATAAAAGATAATATTTGGTAGCTTGGTAGCATATAGTACTTGGCATATAGTAAGCCCTATATAAATGTTAGTTATTATTATGAGAAAGCTAGGTATTTCCTCTATCCAATTGCATTGAATAAAGTGCTGGATTTGGAGTTAAAATCCAGCCTCAGATATCTGCTACCTGTGTGACCCTATCACTTAAATCTCTGTTTGCCTCAGTTTCTTGAACTGTATAATGATGATAATTTAAAAGTACCTACCCACCAAGGTCATTATGAGGATCAAATGAAATATTTGTAATAAGTTTAGCACAATGTCTAAAATATAGTAGATGCTTTATAAATGTTTATTCCCTTCTCCTCTCCCCCCACCCCAAACAATATATTGGTACACCAAGCAGAAAGGATACATTGAGTTCTTAAATAAAATGAAAGAGTGGGACATATGTACTTAACTTCATCTTGTAGATATACCCTCCAAAAAGGGGAGGTATTTACCAACCCATATAGAATGTTCATTTTTTTATTTTTAGAAATCAACATTTTAATGATATATTTTGTTTTTACATTACAGCTAATTTTGGAGATTATTCTCTTTCTTTCCAAACTCTACCCATCAAACCTCACCTTGTAACAAAGAAACAGAGTTAAGCGAAACCGACCAGCATAGCAACCATGTTGGACAGCACATGCGACATTTTGTGCCCATAGTTCCCTACCTCTCCAATCAATCAACAAATCATTTTTTAACCACTTACTACTGTGCATGTTAGGCATTGTGCTAGGAGCTAAGGACACAAAGAGGAAATGAAACAGTCCCTGCCCTCAAAAAAATTATATTCTGTTAAGGTGTACAACGTGTACGCAAATATAGACAAAATCAAAACAAGGTAAATTTTTGAGGGTGTGAGGTACCAGTGGCTGAGAGCTTGGGAAGGGTTTTATACGCTCCTTGTCAATAGTGATTGTTTCATTCACTGTATTTGTGTCCCTTGTACATATCTAGCACACTGCTGACAACATAGAAAATGTGTATTAAATGACTGTTGATTTATTTATTAATTTAGGAGATGATGTTTGAGATGAGTTTTAAAGGAAACTAGGGATCATAAAGGGCAAAGGTAAGGAGGGTGTGCTTTCCAAGCATGTGGGACCTACTGGGCTAAAGTACAGAGAAGGAAATAGAAAGGTCATGTGAGGAATGGCACACACACGCACACACACACACACACATACACACACAAAACGTTTGTTTTTGCTGAACTTAGAGTAGGTAAACAGGAAGAAAAATTTAATAAAATGGAAAGGTAATTTGGAATAAGGCTGTGAAGGACTTTAATGACAGATGTTTTTTTAAATTTGATCCTAAAAGTAATGGAGCCATTAGGGTTTATTTATCAGGGAAATGTCATAGCCACACCTCTGGGGAAAGAAGGAAAAGATGAATTGAAAGTTCATTTAAAAAAATAATAAAATAGCCTAGAATGTTCTTCCTTGGGAAATAATGCTAAAGATAGCAATTATGCTTTTTAAAAGTATTTTAAAAGTTTTTTTTTCTTTTTGGAGGGAGGAACGTAGGGCACTTGGGATTAAGTGACTTACCCAAGGTCACACAGCTAGTGAGTGTTGTGTCCAAGGCCAGCTTTGAACTCAGGTCCTCCTAACTCCAGGGCTGGTGCTCTATTCACTGTGCCACCTAGCCACCCCCTTTAAAGTATTATTGAATGAATATTGAGTTTAAATCAACAAACTAGAGACATCCTTTTTTTTTCCTTGAGGATACTAATGTACAATTTGAGTTGGAGGAAATGTGTCATAGTGGAAAGGGTGTAGGATAATCAGTCAGAAAAGGTCTGCCTGGAACTGAAAGAGATGTCAGAGACTAGCAAGTTCAAATCACTCATTTTACAGATGAGGAAATTGAGGGCTACAGAGGCGGAGTGACTTGCCCAAAGTTCAGAGTGGAGAATTTGTGCAGAGTTAGGTGTTGAATCCCAATCTTCTGGCTCCAAAGTCATTGGTTGTTTCATTATACCATGATGCCTAAGTCTTTGAATATTGGCTCTTACGCTTGCCATGAAGTCATGAGTAAGCTACTTCCTCTCTCTAAGCTTTTTATAATTTATGTGTAAAATGAGGCTGATGCTCTTACTATCTGCCTGTGCTTTTATAGCCCTTGTCCATGTTATGTTGTTTTGTCCTTCATTTTTAAAGAGGACCATGATATCACAGGATGATGTATTAACTTGCACAACATTTTACCTCTTGGTGGACCCATACAGTGGGCTGCATGCCAGGATCTGGACTATATACATTTCTCACCTAGCTCCCTTTTCTAGTATATAATGTCTGCATATTCAATTTAGAACAAATTCTCTTGTATTACTGAGGATTATGCTGATATCAGAAGGTATTTTTCGCATGATAATATTGTAATATAAATTGATCAAGATTTTCCAAGAACTTAGACTATTTAGTGGACATAAATTAATTACCTTTGGAAAGTTCACTAAACAATCAATGCAAACAACCTTGTTTACTATAAATTATAAATAGATTACATTCCCATTTTGTGATGCTATAAATTATTTCTTTGTTGACTTTATTAATGATTCTTTTTAATCTTTCCCTAGTTTGACAGTTTATGTTTCAATGAAATTCATTCTTTCTTCCTTGTGCTCAACTACCGGGAAAGACCTCAAAAAAGAAAAGTGATCATAATAATCAAGTACTGAAAAGATGTAATGTTAATAGGATATAGTATCTTCCCCCACCCATTAATAAGCCTCATGGGAGCTTGTTAAGGGAAGCTTGCTTAGTGGAGGCTTGCTCTTAGGAAGGTTTTCACACCTTTTGCTAATTGCTAATAAAGCACTGAGCCACAAGGGTTGCGATACCTTCTGATTCTAAGAAGTGTGTATATACTCTGAGTCTGTATTTTGCTTTGGAGAATTGCTTATGAAGAGGATCTTGTGATTCTGTGGTTGAGACTCTGAGTGGCTGTATGTTCAGTGTTCCCCAATTGCTCAAATATAAAGATTCTCTTGATCCAGGGATATATGTAAAGTATCTAGTTGAATCAGGCAGTCAGAACTCTGTCTGTTGGTTTTTATTTCTCTGCTTGTATTTTCTCTAAAGTTCAGGGTGGTGACTTTTCCCCTGAACTAGTGAATGTGATTTCAAAAAATTATGGACCCCTTAAAGAGCTATCTTTCCTAGTAAAGAAGATCTAAGAACCTGTACTAGCAGGCAGTGTGGTTGCTGCTACAAAAGAGCAATGAAATTGGACTGCTGAATTTGGAGCCATGACACACTTGACTCTGTGCTCTTCCACATACTACTTGTATAAATTTGTGGAAGTCATGTCCACTATCCTGGTATCACTTTCTTCATCTGTAAAACTAAAGTATTGACTAGGTGGCACAGTGAATAGAGCACCAGCCCTGGAATCAGGAGCACCTGAGTTCAAATCCGGCCTCAGACACTTAACACAAAAAACTAGCTGTGTGACCTTGGGCAAGTCACTTAACCCCAACTGCCCTCCAAAAAACAAAAAAACAAAAAACAAAACAAAAAACAAAAAACTAAAGTATTGAACTAGGTGACCTCAAAGTTCCCTCCCAGGTCTAAAGCTATGGATAGCAATAAGGCATAATAGTTAAACAAAGTCAACCTATGTGTGCATAGAGAAAAAGCATAGCTTTGCTTAGGCTTGTAGTTCAAATCAGCTTGAGAGAGTCTATCCCTAGCCAGGGTGTGGAACATAGAAACTGAACAGTTTCTCAAAGTCTCCTGAGTTAGTACATGGGATTGCTTCTTTATTATTGTTTACAGTTGTGGAATTTTGGAGCACTGTTGTTCTTCAGTTTCAGTTGTGGGATTTTTCCTGGCAATGATACTGGAGTGATTTGCCATTTGCTTCTCTAGTTTGTTTTACAGATAAGAAAACTGAGACAAACAGGGATAAGTGACTTACCCAGGGTCACAAAACTAGTAAGTATACAAGGTCAGATTTGAACTCAGGAAGTTCCTGACTCCAGGTCCTTCACCCTATCCACTATGCTTTAGAGCTGTCCTATTTCCGGAATATTAGACACACCCAATTCAAAAGAACACTAGTAGAGAAAGTGGAAGCTAAGGATGAATACAGGCTGCATTATGTTTTCTTAGAAAATTGAGAATTGATTAACTTGAACAATTGCTGCCTAAAATATAATTTAAAGACGTAAAATCCTCAATTAGATCAGAATTGTTTTTTTTATCTCAATAAAGACCAAAGATCATGGGATTTTTGAATTAGAAGTGATCTTTGAGATCATCTGGCCCAGCCCCTTTGCTTTACAGGTGAGAAAACAGACCCGGAGACATTGTCACATTCTTGAGATTACAATATGGAATGAATTAACAGAGGTGATATTCAAACATTAGATGTTATAATTCCAAAGCCAATTGTCCTCTGGCTATACCTTATCTACCTCTTATGTAAGAAGAAAGTGCAGTTCTCTAAAACCCACGAACCAGTGCTGTTTTTCTCTTTCTTGTTTATTCTGAACTTAACACCAAATAAGTAGAATAGAAAAAAAAGGATTGTACATGAAATCCTAAACCTCTATTATGTAACACTTGATTTCTTTTAACATTTGTAATAAAGTCAGCAATTCAGGTCTGTTTTGCTTTTCTGTATTTCTTTCTGTTCCTTCTGACTCCTTTTGTGCACTAGAAATTGCTTAATTCACTTTTTTTCTTCTTTTCCTTCCTTTCTGTTTCTTTTTCTTTCTTTTTCTCTTTGGTTTTCTTTTTGGCAGTCCTATTGCTAGTTCCCTTCTACCTTCCAACTCATTGATCATTTGGGGAAAAAAGGAAGAAAAGAAAATCTTGCAACAAATATGCACAGTCAAGCAAAACATTTTTCTATATTTGCACTGTCCAAAAGTTCATGAGTCATCCTTTGTCTCGAGTTTCTCCTTTCTGTCAGGAGACGGGGCAGTTGGCTTCACTATCAATCCTCAGGAACTGTGGTTTGTCATTGCATTGGTCAGAGTTCTTAATTCTTTCAAAATCCCCCAAATATTTGAATACATTGAAGAGAATTGACAGTGTTAAATCCTTTTAATTTCCTTTGTATATTTCACCCATCATATACCTTACTGATTTGGCAACTTCCCTTTCATTTCTCATGCTTTCTTTAAAAGACTCACTCATATCCATTCTCCTCTACAAAGCCTTTTAAAGATAGGCAGTAATTTAAACTGTACCAGATCTTCAAGCCTCTGTGTTGTCGCTTCCCCCACCACCACCAAAAAAGTTTGTTTAGAGGTCAGCATCTATTATAGCAAATGCAATCATTTTATTTTAAAAGGGCCTAAAGTCCTTGAGGGAAGGTATATTAAGTATCCAGTTAAGTGTGGGACTCTTCTGGGTGATGATTTAGCAGAAAGAGATGGACACAGTTTCTGTACTTTAGGAGTTTTTGTATTCTAAAGTAATGACAATATGGACAAATGTAAACAGGATATTCAGAGGGAACATTCAGGTTAGGAACTAGAAAAGAGATTTGGTGTTAAGGATAAGGAAAAGGAGTAGCTGAAGAGGTGAAATAAAGTTTCAGAATCTTAGATAAGGAAGATATGATAAGTAACCAAAACTATTCTCTAGTATATGAAGAAACTGAAACTCAGAGAGACCAAATGACTAGACCAAGATCCTGAAGTTTGAGGGCCAGGGCTAGAACCCAGGACTGCTTCCAAATCTGGTGCCACTTTACCTGTCTTTCTTTTGGCTTTTACTATTCTATTTTTACCTGTTAATAATTCTATATAATTAATAAATGCAAAAAAGTCTTAAAATGTGTTTGGAAACCTAGTTATCTGAAGTCAATTATGATTATTAGTAAGAGTAATGACAATAATTCCCATTTATTTAACACTTTTCAGTTTAGGAAGTGCCTTTCTCACCATATCCCTATGAAGAAGATAGTAGCAGTCATTTTTTTTCTATATTATAGGTAAGAAAATTAAGTTCCAGTGCAGTCATATCACCCAGTGGATCATTATCTTATATCTGTTAAAATATTAATATTTCATTTCTGGTGAGGAAAATAGTATTAAAGCTCTAGTTGAACTGGAATCTGCTTTTAGTGCAGATAAGACTGGATGGAGTCATCCCAGAAGGCTCTTTTGAGTCTGTTTTCTTCTCATTTCTTCTCCATAGGCAAAGTTCCCCCCAGATCTGAGAACATATTCTCATTCAGAGGTAGTAGCATTATGGTGGAGGGGTCCCCTGGCCAACTTCACCTAAAAGACAGCTTACTCTGGGGGAAGACAACACCTACTTTGGTTGTTCAACCTCAAGGGGCCTGAATGAATGCGGAATAAGCCATTCCCCATAGGGAGAGCAGGGAAAATTGCAGCCTCTTTTGGCCACAAGATGGCAGCCACAGTCCACACTGGTAAGTGTGTAGCGCTTTGCTTTTGCTGTCTCAATATGCAAGAAGTGGAAGGATTTTTGTCAACACATGTTTGGAGGCTTTAAACAAGGATCCCTCTCACAATTGCTCCAAATCAGACCCATTTTACAGGACAGGGGACTTTGGTTGTACATGTGTGTGGCCCATCATGTCCTTTTCAGCTCTAATGTACTATTGTTGCCTGACCTGATTAGTGAGATGCAGAAATGGAACTGTATCCATATCAAGTGTGAGGTCAGGAAGCTATTTTAAAGCAAACTCCTGGCCATATGAGAATTTCAGAATGTGTTTTCCCATGTCAGTAGAGAATATTTTAGAATTTTAAAATCCAAATTGTTCCATATAAGTAAACAGATAGGTGATCATGTGCAAGATTGGATTTAATGGATTTTCTTGCCTTCTATTAACTGATCTTTCTACCTTTCTCTATACTCCAGTCCCACACCAATCTAGCTTTAAGTTTCAGTTCTACCTCCATTAGCCACCAATCCCTGGCCTACACTCCATAGTCATTCTTACTCTTGTTCCTTAGGACTGCCTTGACCCCCAGAATGATGTCAGTTCAGATTAGAGAGTTGCATGAAATATTGAGAATTTACATGATTTGCCAAGGGTCACAAAGCCAGTACATGTCATCCATGGGACCTGAACTCAGATTTTCCTAGTTGCAACAATTTGCTATAAATCTTGAGTGAATACCAGTTTAGATAAACCTAA
Organism: Pseudocheirus occidentalis; assembly: GCA_028646575.1. Taxonomy (NCBI): domain Eukaryota; kingdom Metazoa; phylum Chordata; class Mammalia; order Diprotodontia; family Pseudocheiridae; genus Pseudocheirus; species Pseudocheirus occidentalis. Next base: position 20,032 of record JAQQSW010000853.1, read on the forward strand.
ACTCTAAATATTTAAAGCCAAATTTGCAATATTCTACTATAGCATGGTCTGAGGGCAGCTATGTATTGTGGTAGAGTGCCAGGTGTAGAGTCAGGAAGACCTGAGTTCATATCCAATATCCAACACTTACTAGCTGTGTGACCCTGGGCAAGTCACTTAACTCTGCCTCAATTTTTTTCCTGTGTAAAATGAGCTCAAGAAAGAAATGGCAAACCACTCTAGTCTCTTTGCCAAGAAAACCTCAAAAAGGGATAAAGAAGAGTCAAACAACTGAAAATGATTAAAAAACAACAAAGAATAGTTCAGAGTAGATGCTTGTCATATTTCCACTTCCATTGTCTATTCTAAAGAAAACAATCAATCAAGAAACATATATTAAATGCCTACTATATGCCAGGCACTATGCTAATCATTGGAGATGACAAAAAGAGGTAAAAAAATCCCTGCCCTCGAGGAGTTTACAATCTAATGGATTACAATTTAATTTTAAAAAAATACATTGAAATTTAGCACTAAACTTCACAACCACTAGCAACTGATGGATAAGTATCAGCCATGAGGTGATCTGCTGGGGTTGAATTAATCGGTTTTTCACAGGTAATTGCTTTATAATGTATAGTCTTAACAAGTTGCCTGGGGTCCTAAAAGGTTAACTGATGGGTCCAGGCTCACAAAGCCACTATGGATTAGCCATGGGGCTTAGACCCATATCTTCCTGATTTCAAGGGCAGCTCTATCCACTCTACCACAGCGGCCTCACGGCGTACCTAACATGGTACAATTGGTGGAACCACATAAACTCAGAGGTAGAACAATTCTCAACTGCTATTTGAAGACAGTGTAGCTAAATTCTGTAGGAAGAGTAGAAGGAACAGGGTATGTGACTTTTAGCAAGAATTCATGTTCAGGATAGGATAGATGGGACCAAAACCCCCCTAAAAACTCCTGTCAGCTTTACTTACTATGATGTTTCCATAACGATTATAGGATAAGCTGCTTTCAAGGTCTGAGCAAATAGGAATGTGAGGAGTAGAAGATTGGAAGGCCTGTGTTCAAATCCTGCCTCTGATGCTTACTACTCCTCTAACTTTAGGCAATTGTGCTAACTTCCTTGCATCTTTAAACACCAGAAGGGAGGATTGAACCCAGGTCTTCTGAATATGGAGCCAGACCTTTTTCCAGTGGCCCATGATCCTATGAGCTTATGTACCTAAAGAACATTACTTGAAAATAGATTCTCAGAGAGATACATGAGGGGGAGACAGTGAAACAGCAGCAAATAGGATATGATTGGCATAAGCATGTAGAGAACCCTTCCTCCCTGCACATGGTATATTGCGCACAGGATAATGAAGACATTTTAGGATGGTCTCAAAGAAATATCAGCCCAAGGCCTAATAAGACTGCTTTTTTTAACCTGCCTATGAAATTGACATACTCTTTTTACAAAATTCAACCTGTGTTAAAAATATCAGATCTGAGAAATGTTAAAATGCCAACTTTGTAAAGCAAAGAAAATTGAAAAAGTGTTGATAAGAAAAGACAATCACTTGCTTTCCTATTTCAAATACTTCTTCTCACTCTTAGAGACAACTTCAAATTAGTACCTAACTAGTGTGAAAGAGGTTTGGGGGAAAGCAGGGGAGCATTTATTTTAATAAATTTTATTTTCCCAATTACATAAAACAATATTTTTTTAATTTTTAGAAAAAATGTTGAGTTCCAACTTTTCTACATATTCAATCATGCAAAAATATTTTCATACTAGTCCTGTTGTGAGAGAAAACACATACCAAAAATTAAAAAAAGAAGCACCGCAAAAAAATAAGAGTGAAAATTAGTATTCTTCCATCTGCATTCAGATTCTTTCAGTTCTCTGGATATGGATGGCATTTTCCATCATGAGTCCTTTGAAATTGTCATGGATTATTGTATTGCTGAGAGTAGCTAAGTCATTCATAGTTGACCATCACACAGTATTGCTACTATTGTGCACAGTGGTCTACTGGTTCTATTTCATTTTGCATCAGTTCATGTAAATCTTTCCAGGTTTTTCTGAAATAATTCTGTTCATCATTTTTTACAGCAAAATAGTATTCCATTACAGTTATATATCGCAACTTGTTCATCCATTCCTCAATTGATGGGTATTCAATTTCCAATACTTTGCCACCCCAGACAGAGAAACTATTAAATATTTTTGTACAAATAGGTTCTTTTTCCTCTTTTTAACCTCTTTGGGATACAGACCTAGCACTGCTATTGCTGCATCAAAGGGTATGCACAGTTATGTTCCTCTTTGGGCATTCTTCCAAATTTCCCTACATAACGGTTGAATCAGTTCACAATAGTGCATTAGAGTCCCAATTTTCCTATATTCCCTCCAACATTTATCATTTTCTCTTTCTGTCATGTTAGCCAGACTGATAGGTTTGAGGAGGTACCTCAGAGTTGTTTTAATTTGCATCCCTCTAAACAATAGTGATTTAGAGCATTATTAATATGACTATAGGTAGCTTTGATTTTTTTCAAAATTGCCTGTTTATATCTTTTGACCATTTATGAATTAGGGAGTGATTTGTATTCTTATAAATTTGACTCAGTTCTCTACATATTTGAGAAATGATACCTTAATCAAAGATTCTTGCTGCAAAAAAAATCTCTCTACTTTCCATCTAGTGTGGTTGCATTGGTTTTGTTTGTGTAAAACTTTTTACATTTAATATAATCAAAATTATTCACCTTATATCTTATAATGATCTCTGTCTCTTGTATGGTCATAAATTCTTCTGACACATAAAGTATTCCATGTTCCCCAAATTTGCTTATGGTATCACCATTTCTGTCTAAGTCATGAACTCATTTTGATCTTATTTTATTATGTGGTATAAGATGCTAGGCGGTACCTAGTCTCTACCATATTGTTTTCTAGTTTTCCCAGTAGTTTTTATCAAATAGTGAGTCCTTATTCCAAAACCTTGGGGCTTTGGATTTGTCAAACACTAGATTACTATGGTTATATTCTATTGTTTATTGTGTAGTTAATCTGTTTCACTGATCCACCACCCTGTTTCTTAGTCAGTGATTGTAGTGCAGTCAGGCTTAAGTTTTATTAGCACTATGTTTTAAGTTTTAAACTGACCTAAGACTTTTGATCAGGATGACCCAGTTTCCAGTTCCACCTGTAATACATATTGTTTGTATGACTTTGATGACATCACTTCACTTTTCAAAACCCAAGACAACTGTCTCTTGGACTGCCAGTGGCAAAACAAATACTGCATTGGTAAAGGGAGTTCCCCTTGTCAGGATAAGGTCACACATCTAGGTGGTAATTGTTGCTGTTAAGTCATATCCAACTCTTCATGATCCCAATTGCAGTTTTCTTGGAAAGATACTGGATCGATTTGCCATTTCCTTCTCCAGCTCTTTTTACAGATGAAATAACTGAGGCAAGCTGGGTTAAGTGCTCAGGGTCACACAGTGGTAAATGTCTGAGGCCAGATTTGAACTCGTGAAGATGAGTCTTCTTGATTCCAGGCTTGGCATTCTATCCACTGTACCTCCTCATTGCCCTCTAGGTGGCAGAGCTAATATTTAAACCCAAGTCCCCTGATTTCTAGCGTGCTGTATACTACGTGATTGCATGAGTTAAATAGGTGGTACAGTGGAGAGAGTATTGGCCGTGAAGTTAGGAAGACTTGAGTTCAATTCCAGCCTTAGATAATTATTAGCTGTATGACCTGGGCAAGTCACTTAATTACTGTCTGCCTCAGTTTCCTCATCTGTAAAAATGGTCTTAATAATACCACTCATCTTCTAGGGGGTTGATGTTAAGGATCAAGTGAGATAATATAAAATACTTTGAACACCTTAAAGCACTATGTAATGCTAGCTATTATTATATCATAGATGCAGAAGGCAGAGCAATTCTGGATCAGTTCTTGGTGTGGGGGGGCATGAAATTAAAAGCCTACTTTGTTATTGGACAGATCTGTTATTAGAAATGTCTTCCTTATATTGAACTGAAATCTGCCTCTTTGTAACATGCAACCATTGGTTCCCAATCTATTATACAAACCAGGTCCTTTAGCCCCAATTTCTGTAAATGTTACTCCTTTTTCTTTGTCCTCTAATAATCTGTGGATTATGTAGTTATACAGTATATGGAGCAGTATATGGAGAGCATTTATGGGAACGAAACTCCCTCCAGCTTTCTCCTCCTGCTGCGCTCCTTTATGTCATATTTCCTGGACCCCAGAAGGAAAGTGTGTCATATAATACATTTTCCATGTCTTACTACATGGAAAGAAACTATCAGTTTCTTTCAGTTACCAGTAGAGGATGCTATGTACCTTCCATATTTCTCATATATGGTGCATGTATTAATCATTCAATTGTAATCTATTTATAGTTACTTGTTAAAGCATAATTTAATTCAGGTTTTGATTCTATTGAAGTCCCAGTATATGGTAGTTTCCAATCACCGGGTGCTAGAGTAATCCAGTGTCCCTTCAATAGTTTCCATCTAAACCTGAAACCAGGTAGAGCTCAGACGCCCATGACTCAGATATCTTGTTTTGTGTAGAATTTGATCTTACAGTTTTTCAAGATTGCTCATGAAAAACTGGTGCATATTTCCAGAAGGGGTCATTAGGACTCAGGTCACAACCATAACATTCCCTTGCACAAATCTAGGTACATCAGTAGAGAGTATTAAATTCAGGAGTCAGGAAGACCCAGATTCAAATCCTGATTCAGACATTAACTATCTGTGTGATGCCAAGCAAATTCAGGTTTCCCATCTATATAAATGAGGATGATAATAACACCAATCTCTCAGAGTTGTTGTGAGGATCAAAGTGGGTAATATTTGTAAAATGCTTTGAAACCTTGAAATACTATATAAATATTATCATTATCAGGGCAGCGAGGTGGTGCACTGAATAGAGCACCAGCCCTGGAGTCAGGAGGACCTGAGTTCAAATCTGACCTCAGACACTTGACACACTATGTGACCTTGGGCAAGTCATTTAACCCCAATTGTTTTACCTCCCCCCATTAAAAATAATAAATGCTGTCATTATCATAGTCATTATTATTTTTCTCATGTGACTGTCCCCCATTGGCCACTCCCCAAATATACCACTATTCTCAGCTGCACGTATACTCATTTTTAGGTTCATATTCTTGTTCTAATGTCAGATAACAAACTTTCTGCTGCAGCTTCCAAGCTCATACCAACACTGACTTCCTCAATCTCTGATCCCCCATAAGCTCACTCCCAGAATACCCTCTCTCTTCACCATGCTCTCAGACTTTCAGAACAGCCTCCAAAGCCACCAAGCAGTAGTCCTGAGACTCCTTCCAGAAGTTCCTCAATGACTCCCATCCCTAAACTTCAGATACTCTCCTACCCACCAACTCAGTCATCCCTATGACAGGAGAGGGAAGAAAAAGTCTTCCATGAAGGGGCAAACCTTCATTTTCTTGACCTCTCAGTCCATAGAATCCTAAGCTCCTGGTAGTAATTACTTTAGATTTTTTTAGGATTTTTATTGGGACTTAAATCAGCTTCAACTGATTGTCTTCTCTACCTGGTCTCCAGGAGGGACTCTGGTTCATTTTCTCTTCCTTTCTGGCCAATCAGGAAAGGGAAGTTCTCTTTGGATCTCCCCCACCTCATCTCTCTCTGTCCCTCTCTCTCCCTCACCCCGTCCCTCTCTCTCTCTTTCTGTCTCTCTCTCCCCCTCTCTGTCTCTCTGTCTCTCTATCCCTCTCTGTCTCTCTCTGTCTCTCTCTGTCTCTGTCTCTCTCTCCCTCTCTGTCTCTCTCTGTCTCTCTGTCTCTCTCTTCCCCGTCTGTCTCTCTCTCTCCCTCTCTGTCTCTCTCCCCCTCTCTCCCAACACCCCTCCCCCCTCTGTCTCTCTCTCTCTTTCTCTCTCTCATCTTTTGCTCTTCTATTCTTCTATTCTCTGTGCCTCAGTCATGTATCAAGTGGTAATCTTTTCAGAAAAGAAGGGGGCCTTTTAAAAGACTTATTGTTAAAATTCCTATTTTAATTATCTGGGATTTTTTTGCATTTTTATCTTGATAATGAGCTAGAAATTTTGTTCCAAGTCCTTGTTTTTTTGTTTTTTGTTTTTGCTTTAACCATTAAATATTCCTCCTTCAAGTAACATTATGCCTTCATTTAGTGTGATTCAGTTCCTCCAAATCCTCTACCAATCTGAGCCCAGAACATATAGAGAAGAGTTTTGTTTTTGTTCATATCCAACTCTCCATGACCCCATTTGGGGTTTTCTTAGCAAAGATACTGAAATGATTTGCCATTTCCTTTTCTATGTGGTACAGATAAGGAAACTGAGGCAAATGAGGTTAAGTGACTTGTCCAGGGTCACATAGCTAGTAAGTGTCTGAGGTCAGATTTGAACTGGGAAAGATGGGTCATTCTTACTCCAGGCCCCACGCTCTATCCACTGTGTCACCTAGCTGCCAGTATGGAAGAGTGTGGGCCCTCAAAAGATTTGGATATGGTAGACTCAGTAATATGGAGGTGTAATGGTAATCAATTTGTTGGATATTTAGGGCTAAGTGGATAGGATATTTAGGGCTAAGTAGATCAGATACTTAGGGCTAAGTAGATCAGATACTTAGGGCTAAGTAGCACCTAGTAACTTAGGGCTAAGTATA
>JAQQSW010000854.1:0-26710 GCA_028646575.1 Pseudocheirus occidentalis
CTGGGGCCCTCAAAGCTGCCAGAGCTATTAGTGGGATGCTGCACCCCCCCCCCAGCTTTGGCTCACTGAAAGCGCACCCCAGGATCACCACTCAAGACCACGATCCAGATCCAGGCCACTCAACGCAAGAGCCCTTGGTCCTGATCAATTGCCTCAGTCCCCCTGCTGTCTGCAGGCCGAGGGCTCTGAAACAGACCAGTGGAGGCTGCTGCTGCTTTCAGCCATTCCTGCAGCCACAGCCACCTCCCACTGCTTCCTTGCCCTGGGAGCTGTTTGGCTGGAAACACTTTTCTCCTCCGGAGTTAGCAAAATCCACTGACCTTTCTCTTAGCCTTTTTTTCTTCTGGCCTGATAAATGTGTAACTGTGCCTTCAGTGCACCTGATCTGCACTCCTATAGACGCGGCTCCCCACCCGATGCCCTAGGGCCTGAGCCGGCCAGGGTTTCAGCCATGGCTCCCAGACTGCTGGGAAGTGCCCCACCTGCTGAGTTGCCTGTAGCAACAGATGTGCTTTGTGTCTTTTGGAGAGTTTTGGAGCTTGAAAATCTGTTTAGAGTCCCATTTTATGAGTTTTTTAGTGTGTTTGTGTGGGAGCTGCGGTGCTTTGCTGCTTCTATGCCGCCATCTTGGCTCTGCCCCCCCTTAATCTTTATTTTAATAAAAAAGTCTTTCTTTTTTGTTGTTGTTGTTATTGTTTTTGTTTTTTGCCACAACCTGGCAGGCTTAGTGACCACTTTTCTTTCCCTAAACATTTGCAATGTGTCTTTTAATACCACATTGTAGAATGTTTTCCAGGATTCTAAGTCCTTCTCATTGGCCTATAGCTCACAGTCTCTATGACCTATCCTTTTTCTTATTTTAACAAGACAGTGACATGTAGACCCACATATACCTTGAACTTTTGTTTTATAAATTTACTATTAGTTCAGTTATAATTATAGGAATACTCCATAGTAGAGTTACATAAATTTAACCAATAAGAGCTGTCATGCTAAAAATTAATGAATTAAGTACATAGACAAGGCAATGTTCCTAATGTGCTCCTGTTTGTCTTCTAGGTCATTACCTAAGCCAGGATGCAGTGAAATATTAACACCTAGAAAATCTTGCTGGGCAATTTTTACCCGTAATCCATTTTCAGGAACCCTCAGTAGTTTATACCAACTTTTGTAGTTTATATCAACTTTTTACCTGACTTTGTGCTTTAAGAAAAGATATTGCAATTTTTGTATGACAAGTAATACTGCCATAACTTTGTGAAGTTTGGCTTAAGTAATGGTCCAAAATTAAAACTATGATACTTACCAATCTATATGTTAAAAATATGTGCAATACAGCTCTTGTTATGGCAGCACTGATTTGGGATGTTCCTAGAAGTGCCCAAAGCTTTTTGGAGAAGAATCATAACATAACCAACATGTATTTCCAACTAGAAAATATTATTCCAAAAATTATACTAATTCTTCAAGGAGACTTGTCTTTTCACGGTGAAAAGAATGTATCTTTGGAAGATGCCATATAGTAGGTACTACGCAACTTTATAATCTTTTCAAAGAGAGTCAGTTCCAAAGTGGTTTCTAGCTAATACATCCATGGATGTGTTGCTTGTAATCAAGATAACTTGAAATGCCTTTTGGATAATGGTACTTTTTTTATTCTATAAAACATCATATATGAGTAAATCATTTTTCAAAAGTTCTGCTGGTGAATGACTAGAATCTCACACGCAGTTTTTCTGCCAACCACCCATTTTAATATGCAGACAAATCTGTGACATCATGAAGCTAAGATTGCTATTTCTTTAAATAAATCTGGAAAGTGTTTTCAAATTGGAACATTCACTGAAGATGACACAACATAATCAGGTAGGATGTTGCTCTTTTAGCCTTCTACACATAATCACTTGGGAAAATCTCCTTTCCTACATTTGTGATGTCATAGAATCATAGACAGAAAGTTGGAAGATACCTTAGAGATTTTCAGATTAAAATTCATCATTTTATAGATAGAAAAACTGAGCCTCAGAAAGAACAAAAATATTATCTGCTTTCACATGGGTTGTAATTAGTATAGACAGGATACACACCCATGTCCTCTAATGTTGAATCCAATGAGCATTCCATTATAGCATGCTACCTTTCCAACCTTTGGCCTAGGTTTATTCCTACCTAAGAAGCTAGGTGGCACATTGGATAAAAGCCTAGAGTCAAAAAGACCTCTACCATATTTACATTTGACCTCAGACACTTACTAGTGACATCACTTTGAGCAAGTAACTAAACCACTTTCTACTTCAATTTCCTCAAGTATAAAAAGAAGATAATACAAGATAATACCAGGATCTACCTCACATGGTTGTTTAGTTGATAAAATGTGATATTGATAAAATGTCTAATTGGAAATGAGGTGAATGAAAACTGCCTGACACACAGTGGGCCTAAATAAATATTTCTCTCTCTGTGTGTATACATACATACATACATACACACATACACACACACATACATACATATATACATGCATACACACATACATGCATAAAGAGAGAAATAGAAGCAGAGAGAATATCTGGTAGTAGGGCTTTCTGAACCCTTTTCAGGGCTGCTCATCCACATTGGCTGTTTATGTTTATTCACCTAACTCTCATGTGTAGGTCCAAGAAGTTGTTAGCATGTGAAGTGGCCATATCCCAATAAAACTATCTCAGAATATTCAGTAAAACAAGGTAAGAGCAACTGACAGCCCTCAAGCCCATCAGTGAATTAGAAATATGTCTAAACCACACATGAGAAAACTTGTCACATTAGAATGGACAGATGCGAACAATTTGGTTAATTGAGGTGCAAGTAGGTGTTTAAAAATTACATATCTGAACTTCCAGAAATCAAGATGGAGGAATAAAAGCTAGTTGCTCAGATTCCCCGACCCTGGCCCAGAAAAGTCAGAGATAAATGTCCCACCCAGAGTAAAATCCTTAGGCTTGGGAGCCACTGAGGAAGGGGGAAGTGAGGCAGTATAGAGTCTAAGCCCAGGAGGGTGGATCAAGCAAACAATATCTACACAAGCCCAGGTGCACTTTAGCACGACAGGGGAAATCAGTTGACAGCAGCCCTGCTGGCCTCCTGCTACTGAGCCTACCTCAGCTGTAGCCCAGAGAAACAGAGGTGGAAACCTGAAGTAGCCAGACCACCCAACCCCCATAGGTTACTCTGTGACCCTCAGGTTAACTCAGGGGAAACACTGAGAGTCCTGGCCTTGACCTCAGTCTAGTCACTGAGAGGCAACAGCTCACAAAGTTAACAACCAAACCGCTAACTCCCAGACTGAGAAGCTCAATACTTCTGCACCACAGAAACAGATTGCTGCTTTAAAAATCCGGAATGTAGGCAATCACAATGGGCAAGAGGGCAACTGTGAAAGCTAGGATTATCAAATCATTTTATAGTAAGCAAGAACAACCAAATTCAGAAGACAATGTGGACTCTATGTTCACACTGCAGACCACAGAAGGAAATGTGAATTGGTCACAAGACCAAAAAGCATTCTTGGAGGACCTCAAGAGGGATTTTAAAAACCAAATTAGAGAGGTAGGAGATAAATTTAAATTTACAGGAACCAAATTGGAAAAAAATCTCACTGAAGAAAACAAATCTTTAAAATGTAAAATTGAAGAACTAGGACGGGTGGTCCAAAATTGAACTGGAGAAAATATCTCCCTAAAAATGGAAACTGAATATATGGAAGAGGAGCTTCAAAAACTAATTGAGGAAAATAATTCACTAAAAATGATAATCAGACAAATTGAAGCTAAGGACTCTATGATGCAGCAAGTATCACTCAAACAAAACATATAGATTGAAAAATTAGAAGAAAGTGAAAAATATCTCACTGGAAAAACAACTGACCTAGAAAAGAGATCCAGGAGAGATAACCTAAGAATTATTGGCCTACCAGAAAGCCATGATGAAAAAAGCATCCTGGACAGCATGCTCCAAGAGATTGTCAGAGAAAACTGTCCTGAGGTCCTAGAATCAGAAGATAAAATAGTTATTGAAAGAATTCACCAAACTCCTCCTGAAAGAGATAGCAAATTGAAAACTCCAAGAAATACAGCAGCCAAATTCCAGAGCTACAAGGTGAAGGAGCAAATACTGAATGCAGCCAAGAAGAAACAATTCAAATATCATGGATATTTCATATTCAGAATTATACAGGACTTAGAAGCTCCTACATTAAAAGATCAGAACAATTGGAATTTGATATTATGTAAAACCAAAGAGATAGGACTGCAAGTAAGGATTAACTTCCCTGCAAGACAGCATAATCTTTCAGAGAAGCAGATGGTAATATAATCAAATAAAGGACTTCCAGACTTTCCTTATGAAAAAGTCAGAGCTCAATGGAAAATGCAATCTCCACTTACAAGACCCAAGAAATACATAAAAAGGTAAACAGGAAAAACACACACTCATACTTATACACACACACACACAGATGCTCACACATGCACATAATTTGGGACTCAATAAGATCAAACTGTTTCCATCCCTATATGTGAAGCAGATATCTGTCAATAATGAAATTTGTATATATATTGTGACATTTAAAAGGCTCTACATAGATAGTGGATGTGGGTATAAGTGAACTAATATGAAGACTAAAAAAAACCTATTAAGGGGAAAAAAGGGATTGTAATGGGAGAAATGGAAAGGTTGAGGCAGAAAATGGTAAATTATGCCACAAGAAGAGGTATAAAAACATACTAAAGTGTAGAGAAGGGAAGGAAGGAGATGAGTATCATATGATCATTCCTCTCATTGCTTCTGATTTAAAGAGGGACAAATACAAACAGTTAAGATTAGATTCTAACATGAAAAGACATGAAAGGTCATTACAATAGATGTAAAAGATGGAGGGAGAGTATCATTGTATGAAATTTACTAGCATTGGTTTGGGTTCAAAGAGGGAATAACATACTCTGTTAAGAATAAAAATCTATTGTGCTCTACAGGAAGTAAGAGGCAGGATAAGGGGGGGTGTAAGAAGGAGGAGAGTGGTCAGAAGGGAGAGAAAGAGTAGTAAGGGGAAAGGGTAAGTGAAGAGGGGACATAGGGAGAGAATACTGAGGGAGGCAGTGATCAAAAGGAAAACTCTTAAGGATGGAAAGGGAAAAGGAAGATACAAAGATATAAATAGGGGAGGGAATAAGATGGAGGGATAGTGACAGACAATAATAATAACTTCAAATGTGAATAGGATGAATTATCCCATAAAACAGAGGATAGCAGAATAAATTAAAAACCACAGTCCTTCAATATGCTGTCTACAAGAAAAACATTGGAAACAAGGGTGTAACACAGAGGGTAAAGGTAAAAGGATGGAGTAGAATATATTAAGCTTCACCTAAAGTAAAAAATAGCAGGGGTAGCAATCTTTATCTCAGATAAAGCAAAAGCAAAAAAAAATCAAATTAAAAGAGATAAGGAAGGAAATTACATCCTGCTGGAAAGCACCATTGAGAATGAAGCAATATCATTACTTAACAAATATGCACCAAGCAGTATAGCATCCAGAATCCTAGAGGAAAAGCCAGGAGAAATGGAGAAAGAAATAGATAGCAAAACCGCACTAGTGGGGGACCTCAATCCCCCCTTCTCTGAACCTGATAAATCTAACCTCAAAATAAACAAGAAAGAAATTAAGGAGGCAAATATTATTTTAGAGAGGCTAGATATGATAGATCTCTGGAGAAAACCAAATAGGGATTAAAAGGAATATAACTTCTTTTCAGTGGTACATGGCACATACACAAAAATCGACCATGTCCTAGGGCACAAAAACTTCACAATTCAGTGCAGAAAGGCAGAAATATTAAATACATCATTTTCAGATTATGATGCAATAAAAATTATATGCAGTAAAGTACTATGGAAGACAGACAAAAATCTAATAGGAAACTAAATAATTTAATCCTACAGTATGACTGAGTCAAACAAGAAATTATAGAAACAATCAGTAACTTTATTCAAGACAATGACAATAAGGAGACATCATACCAAAACTTGTAGGATGCAGCAAAGGCATTTCTTAGGGAAAGTTTTAGATCCCTGAATGTATATATGAACAAATTAGAGTAAGTGGAAGTCAATGAATTGGATATGCAACTGAAAAAGGTAGAAAAAGAACAAATTGAAAATCCCCAATTAAATACTAAATTAGAAATAATGAAAACCAATGAGGAGACTAATAAAATGGAAAGTAAAAAAAATTAAACTTATAAATAAAATTAAGAGGTGGTTTTATGAAAAAAACAATAAAATTGATAGACACTTAGTCAACATGATAAAAAAAAAGAAAGAAGAAAACCAAATTTTGAGTCTCAAAAATGAAAAGGGTGAATGTACCTCCAATGAAGAGGAAATTAAAACAACAATTAGGAATTATTTTGCCCAATTATAAGCACATAAATTTGACAATCTTAGTTAAATGGATGAATATTTACAAAAATATAAGTTGCCCAGACTAATTGTAGATGAAGTAAATTACTTAAATAACCCCATCTCAGAAAAAGAAATCAAACAAGCTATCAGAATTTTTCCCTAGGAAAAAATTCCCAGGGACAGGTGGATTTATTAATGAATTCTATCGAACCTTTAAAGATCAATTTATCTCAATACTCTACAAACCGTTTTGGAAAATTGGTGAGGAAGGAGTCCTACCAAATTGTTTTTATTACACAAATATGATACTGATACCTAAATCAGGGAGAGACAAAACAGAGAAAGAAAATTATTTACCAATCTCCCTCAAGAATATAGAGGCAAAAATTTTAAATAAAAGATTAGCAAAAAGACTACAGCAACTTATAGCAAGAATGATACATATTTATCAGGTTGGATTTATTCCTGGAATGCAACAATGATCCAATATTAGGGAAACCATCAGTATCATTGGTCACGTCAACAATAAAACTAGCAGAAACCATGATTATCTCAATAGATACAGAAAAAGTTTTTGACAAAATACAACATCCATTCCTATTAAAAATTCTAGAAACTATAGGAATAGAGTTTTCCTTAGAATAATAAGAAGTATCTACTTAAAGCCATCAGCAATTGTTATATGTAGTGGGGATAAACTAGAAGTATTTCCAGTAAGATCAGGGGTAAAACAAGGATGTCCACTATCACCCTATTTATTCAGTCTGGTACTAGAAATGCTAGCAGCAGCAATTAGAGAAGAAAAAGACATCAAAAGAATCAAATTAGGCAAAGAATAGACTAAGCTATAACTCTTTGCAGATGTTATGATGATATATTTGGAGAATCCTAGAGAATCAAATTAAAAACTTCTTGAGACAATAAAAAAATTTAGCAAAGTTGCAGGATATAAAATAAAGCCACATAAATCCTCAGCATTCCTATATATTTCCCATGAAGTCCAACAGCAAGAGATAGTAAGAGAAAGCCCATTTAAAGTTACTGTAGACATCATAAAATATCTGGGAATCTACCTGCCAAAAAAACCAGTACCTTTATGACCACAACTTCAAATCACATTTCACACCAATAAAATCAGATCTCACTAATTGGAAAAACATCAATTGCTCATGGCTGGGTTGAGCTACTATTATAAAAATTACAATTTTACCTAAATTAAATTACATACATAGTGCCATACCAATCTATCTACCAAAAAGTTACTTTATAGTGCTAGAAAAAATAATGACAAATTTCATTTGGAGAAAGAAAAGGTCCAGAACATCAAGGCAATTAAGGAAAAGAAATGCCAGGGTAGGTGGACTACCTGTACCAGATTTTAATCTATATCATAAAGCAGCAGCCATCAAAAATGTTTGGTATTGGCTAAGGAATAGAGTAGGGCATTAATGGAATAGATGGGTACAAAAGATTCAGTAGTCAACGATTATAGTAACATACTGTTTGATAAGTGCAAAGACCTCAGTTTGGGGTAAGAACTCACTACTTGACAAAACTGCTTGGGAAATTGGAATATAGTATGGCATAAACTGGACATAGAACATCATCTAACACTGTATAGCAAAGTCAAGTCTAAATGGCTGTACTATCTAGGTAGTAAGGCTTATACTGTAAGTAATCTGAGGGAGCAAGGAATAGTTTGCCTGTCAGATTTATGGAGTAGGGAAGACTTTATGACCAAAGAAGAGTTAGAGAGCACTATAAAATGTAAAATGGATAATCTTTAAATTAAATTGAAAAGTTTCTGTATAAACAAAATCAATGTAGCCAAGATTAAGAGGGAAGTGGGAAACTGGGAAAGAATTTTTATAACCAATGTCTCTTATAAAGGCCTCATTTCTAAAATATACTGGGAATTAAGTAAAATCTATAAGAATACAAGTCATTCCTCAATTGATAAATGGCCAAAGGATATGAACAGGTAATTTTCAGAGGTAGAAAGTAAAGATATCAATGAGTATATGAAAAAAAAAAATGCTCTAAATCACTATTAATTTGAAAAATGCAAATCAAAACAACTTTGAGGTACCACATCTCACCATTCAGATTGGCTCAGATGACAAAACAGGAAAATGAGAAATGCTGGAGAGGATGTGGAAAAATTGGAACATTAATGCATTGTTGGTGGAGCTATAAACTGATACAACCATTCTGGAGAGCAATCTTAGCTATACCCAAAGGGCTATAAACAATTGAATACCCTTTGACCCAGTAATACCACTTCTGGGGTTGTATCCCAAAGAGATCACAGAAGTGGGAGGAAGATCCAGATGTACAAAAATATTTATTGCAGCAAAAAACTAGAAATTAAGGGGATGCCCATCAATTGGGGAATGGCTAAATACGTTGTGGTATATGAATGTAATGGAATACTATTGTGCTGTAAGAAATGAGAAAAAAACAGTCTTCATATTTACCTGGAGAGGTTTATAAAAACTGATGCTAAGTGAGAATAGAAGAACCAGGAAAATTTTGCACACAATCACAGGCACATCATATGTGTGACTACCAATTTTGGTAAGCTTGACTTTTCTAAGCAAAACAAAGTTATAACACAACTCTCCAAGTTGCAGGATGGAAGGAGATATCTACATTCAGAGAAAGATCTCAAATGAACAGAGTTTAAATGGAGACTGAAGCAATGTACATGCTATTGCATTTTTTTTCATGGTTGGTTTTCTTTCTATTTTCCCATTGCTTACTCCATTGGTTACAACCCTTTTATACAACCAGACTAATGTCCAATATGAAAGTATTTGCATATCCTATACTTGATTACATGCCGCCATGGGGGAGGTGTAGAAAGAGGGGAAAATATTTGAAACTCAAGGGATTGTGGAACTGAATCTTGGAAAGTAAAAGTAAACAAATCAATTAATAACAAGTGAAAGTTTCTGTATTCAATGACGTATAGTTCTCTGTCATAGAAAAGTTATCAGCTAAAGCTTATGTGTCACAAAATACTGTGAGCTCTAGGAACATACAATGCTAAATCATCAATTAGTGTAACTGAAATAGAATTCGACTTAGAATTCAGGAGGAGCTTAGTTTAAACCCTAACTCAGACACCTACTAGTTGTGTAAGCCTGGGAAAAAACAATTAGCCTCTCTAAGGTTTAATTTCCTCCTATTTAAAATATGTATAATTTACCTATATCACAGGGTTGTTGTGAGGAAAAAATGAGGTAAGATATGTAAAATGTTTTGCTAAACTTAAAGTGCTATAAAAGAAGTAGAAAAATAAATTTATATTCATATTGATATATTATCACAAATCTCTATTGCTGGCCAGCTGTTTTTCCAATGAATTATTTCACATTGTCTTCTTTTTTTCAGTCTTTTGCTTTTGTTTTATTGTTTCTTGATTTCTCACAAAATCATTAGCTTCCATTTGCTCCATTCTAATTATTAAGGAATTATTTTCTTCAGTGAATTTTGGACCACCTTTTCTATTTGGTCAATTTTTAAAAAGGCATTCTTCTTCTCAGTGATGTTTTGGACCTCTTCTACTATTTGTCATATACTTTTTTAGGTGTTATTTTCTTCAGTATTTTGTGTGTCTATTTTACCAAGATGTTGACTCATTTTTCATGATTTTTTTGCATCATGCTCATTTCTCTTCCTCATTTTTCCTGTGCTTCTCTTGCTTGATTTCCTTTTTTTTAATTTTATTGACTTGTTTGTTTACTTTTATGTTACAAGATTCAGTTTCAGAGTCACTTGAGTTTCAGATTTTTCTCCCCTTCCTCCCCACTCTCCACCCTCACCATGGTGGCATACAATCATGTATAGGATCTGCAAACTCCTTCACATTGTACAATAGTCTGGTTGTATAGGTGTTATAGCCAATGGAGTGAACAATGACAAAAGAGAAACAGAAGGCAAACATCAAAAAGAGTTCTTACTTGATTTTCAAAATCCTTTTTGAGTTCTTCCATAGTCTTAGACCAATATAATTTTTTTTCTTGGAGTCTTTGAATGTAGGAACTTTGACTTAATTGTCTTCTGAGTGTGTTTTGAGCTCCCATTTCCCTATAGTAACTTTCTGTAGGCAGAGATTTTTTTTTGCATTGTCACTCATTTTTCCTTCCAATGACTTGACTTTTTAGCTTTTTGTTAGGTTAGGACTTGGCTTTCTGTGTAGAGCGTCAACTGTCTCAGACCACAAGGGTTTTGGGCAGCTGTTTTCAGAGATACTTCTAGAGAACTATAAGTTTTCAGTTCTTCCAAGATATTATGATTTAAGGATAGTATTTTACTACTCTTCTGGCCTGTGCTGTGGGTCTGCAAGAAATTACAAGCACTCTTTTCTGCCCTGTAACTGTGGAGGAATGTCTTCCCTCCACTGTGAACACAAACTCTGCTGTACTACTGATCCTCCTCACCATGTGAATTCCACCTAGGACTACTACCTGGATTCAGGTGTGGGCAAAGTAATAGAGTCCTGTCAACGTGCTAGGAAAAAGACCCCTGTAACCTTCATCTGATAAGTTGTTTGACTACCTTATTATTTGTGGGCTGAGAACTATGGAAGCAGGCTCTGTCACTGGTCTGCTCATTTTGTCACTCCCAGCATCAGCTCTTAGCTTGCTGGGACAGGGACTGTGCTGACACAGCCTGCTCTGGAGCATGCTCTACTCTCTCCCTGCTTCCACAGCCCTTTCCTATTCATTTTCTGAGCTGTCTTTTGTGTTCGTGGGCTAAGAGATTTGGAAACTGCCACTTCTGCCAGTGATTCAGTCACCTTGAAGTCTTCTTTGGGTTTGCTAGGACCCATTCTGCACTGGTGTGGCCTGTGCTGGGCTGCACTCCACTCTCACCATGGTGCAAAAGACTTTTTCTGCCAATTTTCCAAGTTGTCTTAGATGGTAAATTTGTTTCACTCCATGTTTTGTGGGTTCCACTGCTCTACAATTTGTTTAGGGTTATTTTAAAGGTATTTGGAGGGGTTTGGGGGTGAACTCAGATGAGTCTCTGCCTTTACTCCACCACCTTGGGCCTGACCCCCAATTTCCAACTTTTAAATGCTCATCCAAAAAATTTAGCAAATACCTCCCTAGCTATGAGGCAGTTCCAATACACTCCTCTCCCTTATCCTCTGTCTCTGTCTCTCTGTCTCTCTCTCTCTTCAATTCCAGAATTATTGAGTTGATATATCATCTCCTAAAAACCTTTACATGAATACACCCCTTGTGCTATGAACAGTACATTATTGAAGAATGAAACTATGTTTTGATGTCTTACTCTGATCTATTCTCACCTCTAGTCAATGGCAGCATCTATTCTCACCTCTAGTCAATGGCAGCATGAAAAACACAGAAAGTCAAAAGGATCAAATAACTAGGAGTAGATTAATTATTTTTTGTTTTAGAAGAGTTTTAAAAGAGAATTTATTTTAATCTTTTAATGTGATATATAAGAAAATAGCATTCTTAGCTGAAGTAATTGTCTAAACATTGTAGAAAATAATTGTGGAAAACTCCAGCCTAGAAGCCAAATCTGAGTGAGACAAAAATTTCATTCCCTTCCTCATTTTTTAAGGTTGAAATCTTTCTTTTCTTCCAATTGCCTGCTTCTTCAGTTCCACTTTCTTTGATTCATACTTAGTGTTTAACCCTTTGACACTACCTAATTGTGTGATCACAAGCAAATCAGGCAAATTTTTCTGATCCTCAGTTTCCCCAACCATAAGAAGCAGGTATCAGACAAGATGATCTCTGAAGTCGAAATCTGTCATCCTGTTATTACCTCTATCTAAAATTCATCTCTTATTTTGGAAATTTCGTTACAGTAATTTGTCTAAAATAATCCTTTAACCTATTTTATAGTATGCTCATTTACACATACTATATCTTTTTTATCAGTTTCTCATTACCTTGAAGGAAGAGACTGGGTCATCATTGCATCATACATAGCTTCTAGTCAGTGCCTTATGCTTCATGAGCATGTAATAAATGCTTGTCAGATTATTTCTGAAGTTTGACTCAACAGAATATTTCACAACATTTATCACTTTGAAACATATTTGTACAAAAGTCAAAGAATTTGCTCCCACCCTGAAGACAGCTTCTAACAGTCTTCAATGGGACTTAGAACTTTCAATGGTTTAAACCTGGGGAGAGAAAGAGAGGCAGAGACAGGCAGGGACAACTTTGAGATACAGAGAAACAGAAACAGAGATACAGCTAGAAACTGAGAGAAATAGTTATAAATAGAAATAGAGATGTGGAGGGGAGAGAGAGAAAGAGAGCGAGAGCTAGAGCGAGAGCAAGAGCAAGCGAGAGAGATTTTGATCTGAGGTTGAGGAGGGAAAGACACTAGCTGCCTGAATGTTTGACCAATGTCTGCCAATCCCACAGAAGGAAATTTTTAAAAAGGAAAGTAAAACATTATAGAGTGTAAGCTGATTAAAACTGGGATTGAAGTACAAGGAGATATATTGCATATAACTATTACTCTGTTGGCAGAGAGAACTAATAGATCTTTTCTTTCAATTCAATAACAGAATGGCAGTGAGTTCCTGTCCATTTGGAAAGGAGCCTCTTTCATTGGCCATGATCCTTCCCAACTCCACAGTGCCAGATGAAATGAATGATTTGTATTTTGGAAAGAAATAGTATGACATTTTCTCAATTCTGTCATAATTCAATTTTCCATGTTGGCTGCTACAGTTTGACTTCAGACTCATGATGCACTGCAACATATGGTGGCATGATGGGAATGCGTAAAGGTAGTCTTCTAATGGTAAACAAACAAAGAAACAAGAAACACCCCAACAATAGTCAGGAAAAATTAATAAATGCTGTTAAATGCTTGGGTAGTCGAGCTTCTCAGAATATCTGAAGGAATCCTTGTCTTGCTTCTTGCATTAGGCTCAGCATATTAATTTACACTGTTGTACTGAATTTAATATAATTGCAAATAGAAATTCTTATAAATATTTTTCCTGTGGTCTGCTAATTTCCTTATACTGTACCTCTCAAACAAAACAGGTAAAATTTGATAATCCCAGCAGAATGCAAAACCTAATTATTTCTGTAAAGCAATTCCAAAATAAAGCAAGAAAAGCACATTTCATCAATGTGGAGGAAGCAAGAATTCACTTTACTTTTCCCTATTCTTCACCCAAATCAGGATTCAGGCTTGCAGAAATAGACAGTTCACTAAAAACCAACTACACTTCCATGCTTATCAAGTTTATTTATTCAGACCAAAGAAGCTGCTAACCTCCTCTCTCTTTTTAGTGCCAAACACTCCATAAACTTTTCTTTCTTTTTTGTTTCAGTAATGCTAAATAGGAAAATAGCAATTTTCCATCTCATTGAATGCAAGGAAAGCAAAAAATAATATGGATATTTGAGTAGAATGGAATTTTTTAAAATCCCATTTTGTATTCTCTTCTATTTCTTTCGGACTTTGAGAATTAGGAAATATCTATCTGGCTCTGGGAAACTATCCCATGTTTTGTTCAATTTCACCTCCCTTTTCTCTGAGAATTGCATATAGATTAGTGGCTGGGGACAAAAGTATGAATAAAGTCTCTTACACACAGGCAAACTCATTGTTATCCAAAACTCTTCATACACAATTTTTCAAAACTTTCATCCTTTCTAAAGTGGGCTATACGTATTTTGTACTCAAGGAATATATTGTGTTGTGGTGTGTGTGTGTGTGTGTGTGTGTGTGTGTGCATGAGCATGTGCTCCTGTGTTTCTGCCTTGAATAGTTTGCCTTAGTTTGCCTTATAGTGTTTTCTCTCTCTCTCTCTCCACATATAAACATATTATACTTAATATGTATATAAATATGTATTGTATGGTTATTAATAAATGTCATGTGTATAAATTATATATTATTATACACTGCACATTGCATTGAGTATAAAGATGCAACATATACAGCATTAAATTAAATAATGTATATATACATGTGTTTATATACATATTTTCAATAAGCAATAATCTACCTTTCATTTCTTTATCTCCTGTCACTTAGAAAGGAGAAGAGAAAGAGAAGTTACATAATCCTTATTATATCGGGGCGGCTAGGTGGCGCAGTGAATAGAGCACCGGCCCTGGAGTCAGGAGTACCTGAGTTCAAATCCAGCCTCAGACACTTAACACAAAAAACTAGCCATGTGACCTTGGGCAAGTCGCTTAACCCCAACCTGCCCTCCAAAAAAAAAAGCAAAAAAAAAAAACATAATCCTTATTATATGCTAGCACTTTATAAATATTGTCACATTGGTGCCATATTTAACCCTCACAACAACCATGGGAGTTAAATACTATTATTAGTTCCATTTTACAGTTGAGAAAATTAAAGCAAGCGAGGATAAGTGGTTTGCTCAATGTCACAAAGCCAATAAGTATTAAGATTGAATTTGAACTCAGAACTTTCTGATTTCAGGCCCATGGCTTTATCTACTATGCAACCTAGCTGCCTCTGCTTCTATCTCTTCTTTGAGAATAAAGGTGAAACAAAACCTTTGTTAAATGTAACTGAATATAACAGATTCCATCATTTTTGTTGTGCAGTCATTTATCAGTCATGTAAGACTTTTCATAATCACATTTGGGTTTGTCTTGGCAAAGACAATGTAGCAGTTTGTCATTTTCTTCTCCAGCTTATTTTACAAATGAAGAAACTGAGACAAATAAAGCTTAATGCCTTCCCCAGAGTAACCCAGGCAGTAAGTGTCTGCAATCTGATTTGAACTCAGATCTTCCTGAATCTAGATAGACCCAGTGTCTATGGACAGCCCCACCTAGCTGCTATAAATTTTACCACTAGATATGTGCAAAAATATATAGGATTCATTCTATCAGGAGATGAGTTATATATTTCATCATTAGTACTCTGAAACTGTGGAAGGTCATTAAATTGATCAGAGTTCCTAATTCTATCAAAGTTATCTGCTTTTAACATATGATTGTCTTTTTACAAAATATTTTTCAGGTTCTGTGCACTTCACTCTGTATCAGTTCATAAAACTGTTCTCTGTTTTCTCTGAAACACATTATTCTTTCAGCACAATAGTATTCCATCATATTTATATCTCATAACTTGTTAATCTATTCCCCAATTCTGAACGCTCTCTGATAACTATAGTTTGCTACTTAAAAAGAGCTATAAGTATTTCTGTATATCTTTAGCATTTATTTTACTTAGTACTAATACTTTCCTTTATCTAGTTTCCATCTAATTTGCCTTTCTCCAGTTTCCCTTCTATGTCTGTTTTGAGTAAAATATAGTTTTACAGCAAACTGTGTGTATGTATCCTTCCCCACTTTTAATTAGTTCAGATTAAGGTGAGGTTCAAGTTTCTCCACATTCTCCACCCTATAAATCCCCTCCTCCATGTTGTTATAGATGTCTACTTGTATAACCTTTATCATAGGAGATAATTTCTCCCGACCTTCTCTTTCCTTCACCCCTAGTACGTTCTTCTTCCCCTCCCTTTCCAGTCGTTATTGTTTTTCTTAAGATCATCAAGACAATAGTATCACACTCCCAAAACTTCTGTTTAATTAGATTTCTTCTATGTTGAAGATACTGTTTAGAAGACTGTATGCATTATCTCTCTGTATTAGAATGTATGAAGTGTATCTGCTTTTTGTCCTTCCTTCAAGTTTACCTCTTTATGTTTCTAATATCCCCTATATTTGAAATTAAAAGTCTTTACCTAACTTTAATCTTTTCACAATGAATGTTAGGAAATCCTTTCTTTTATTAAAGATTCATCTCCCTCCGCCGCCCCTCCCCATAGGATTTGTTGGTTATGTGATTTTTGACTCTTAATCTGTATCTTTCACTTTGGAATATAATATTTCAAACTCATCTCTCCTTTATTTTGCTGACTATTAAATCATATATGAGTGATGTGTTGTTGTTTTTCTTTTTTCTTTTCTTGTTTTTATTTTTTTGACTCATGACTTGGGTTAAAGCCAATGTTTAAATTTGAGCATTTCTAGAAAGTTTGTACTCAAAGAAATAATATAATCATAAACTTCATTTTTATCCAGTGCAGCAAGAAGACAAATACATCATGGATGCACACACACATGCATGTACACATTGTACACACACACACACACACACACAAATATACACACACACACACTATAGCAATAAAGATAGAGGTTTAACCCCTCATATAAGAGGCTAAGTCTGAAAGAGAAAGAAATGGGTGTGGGAAGAAACAAAGATTTCTTGAGTAATTCAGTAAAATGGACAAAACTGAACTTTAGGAATAGAATATTTATTTGATATCTAGATGGAGGCTGATTACATGAGGGGAGAGGTTAGAGGAAGGGAGCACCAAAAGAACAGATTAAATACTGCAGGCAAAGGCAAGGAATGTTTGGACCAGGGTGGCTGTTTCATGAATGGGAAAAAAGAAATCAGATGAAAGAGATTTTGAGGAGGCAGAATTGACAAAACTTTGAAAAAAAATTTGATACATAGGGTAAGAGTGAATACATAAAAATCATTCCTTAGTTGTGAACTTTAATAAAGATAGATACATACATAGATGTAAAGACACAGATACAGCAGCTTGAACTACAAATACAGATATAGATGCAGATATAGATTTCCTCTCTTTTAAACATAGGCATAAAGGGCCTATGAGATAGAGATTTGAGATTCTTCAAAAAACTCAGTTTTTGGTACTGGTTCTTACTTGTAAAACCAAAGGCAAGTCATTTAGTTACTTTGTCACATCAGTATCATCTATAAAATCTGTGCAATCAACAAACTCTAGTCAAAAAAGTTGATTAGTAGGAAATATTAGTATATGAGACATGGTTAACAGTATTCAAAGAAAATATTGTTTAATTGGAGTAGATAAGACTAAAATTCATGGGACAATGAACAAAGAAATACATAAACCAAGTGTTATTTTATTGTAATGCAGCAATATTATACCATATGAAATAAACATGAGGAATTCAGAAAATCCCGGAAGTCTTGTAGCAACTAAAAAAGAGCAAAGAATCCAAAATCAAGGGAAAATATACACAATATTAAACAGAAAAATGAAAAAAAAACCCTTAAAATGCCACTGCTATTTAATGACAATTATTGATTCTGTGAGGTAGATGTTGACACATGCTTCCCTCTTCTTATTAGAGATTCTTGGTGGGGACCTATAACTGATAAATGTATCATATGCTGACAAATACTGTCCCTATTCAACTGGTTTTGACTTTTCTTTTGTGACAAGAGGTCTATGTTGAGAGATGTCATACATGGCAATAGCTGAAATAAAAGACAAAGGCTTAACTTTTTAAAGAGAAAGCAAATAATTTTTGGTAATATATGATTAGTGGCTACTAAAATAGAGGGAAGTTGCTGTGTAAAGGGGGAACGTTGAGGGAAAATCCATTTCCTATTTCTGAATATAGTTATTTTAAAGAGTAAATGTAATTATGATATGAATAATCAATAATCACCCACCTTTTGTTTCAGAAGGACCTGTGTTCAAACCTATACTCTGATACATATTATTTGAATAACAATGAACAGATATTCCAAACTCTTAGTATTTTAAACAGATTTCTAAAACTCTAAGCTTCAGACATAATACTGATTTGCATTTCTGGGGAGACTTTCCATTTTGGTAATACCACCAAATGGAGAAAACACAAGTATACTTCTATGCAAAAGAAGGAAGGAAGGGAAGAAGGGAGGAAGGATTGAGGGAGGAAAGGAGATAAGGAGGGAGGGAAGATATTGGTTGTGAACTTTGAAAATTTGGAGTGGCTAGATATCAACCACATTTTATTTCCTCTCCCTCTCTTCCCTCCCTCCCCTCCCTCTCCTTCTTTCCCCTCCCTCTCTCCCATTTCCTCCCCTTCTTTCTTCTTCTCCCTCTCTCTCCTCCCTTTTTTTCCCTCTCCCTCTTTCCCCTTATCTTTTAAATTTTCTATTCACATTCTGCAATATTATCCTATTTTTTTCATTTTATATTGGTATATTTGTAACAACATAGTCTATGATTATTTCTGTTTTCTGAGGTCATGTCTGCCAGGCATAATCTCTGGGTATGCCCTATTATGTACTGAAAATTTATGTACAATTCTAGTAATAAACTTCATGTTTATTGCTTAAGAATCATCCTCTCTATATTCTCAGATGTCTATCACTAACGTGGTGGCCAGTAGGAGATGATGACTATAGTGATGGAGAAGCAGTGGTAACAATTAACTACGATTTTTTAACTAAGTATGGAACAGGTCAATGGAGGGGTGTCTGCACTGATGAAAGCAACAAAATTTGAAATTTAGGGAACATTACTCATCCTTCTATGTCTTCTTAACCATCTCAATCAAAGCTCTCTTTTATGTGGATGTCTCATTTTATTTTAGAGATGTGTGTTTTATAGTCTATTTAGAAACATACTAGATTCAATTCAGCGGTGATCAGGAATTGGCTGTTTTTAAAGGGTGTAATCAATCCAAGAAAACAGGTGGTGTTAATGGTGCTTACCGCCTCTTCCAAGATTATATGCTGTCCTGTTATCATTATTTCCTGCTTCCAGCCTCAGCATCCAGTTTCTGTTTCTTTGGTATAATTTTTTTATCATTTGCATTAAATAGAAAAGGTCGCCTAACAACAGATTCCTAGGGCAATATCCAAATACCGTTTAAGTCAATTTTGGAAAGTTCGTGAGGGAGGTGACAGGGTTTCTGGGTCCTTTGTAAATGGCATAATGTCAGACCAGTGATGATAATAACTATGATTTGCATTTATATGAGGTCTTTCATTCTGACAATCTGCAGACATTGCAAGCGTCACCTGTCACTGAGGTGAGGTACAAAACAGAAAAGAGCAACACCATGCTGGAGTTTAGGGAACTGATTTTTTTTAATGAACAGTGTTACATCTAATTGTAAATAAAATGAAATGTGAAGCTAAGAAGAATATATTTATGTGGACTGGACGTGTTCCAGACCTTGTATCATGTTTGGAGAGCATTATGACCACACAAAAGTAGGTTGGAAGACTGGTGCTATCTCCCCTGTGAAGGATACCACACACTCTCCAGGGAGGCTCCTAATAAGGCCATGTAATTGTTGTTTCTTCACAAAGAACAAAGAAAAATGTGGACAAAACAGACCCTAGAAGTAATGAGATGAATGAAGGATAGACACTAGCTTTAAAGTGATTTTGATTCTGTAACCTGTGTTTGATTATCCCTGAGAATTGAACACAAAAATTAATTAAAAGGGTATTCAGTATATAATCAATCAAAACCAAACAAAATTGTTAAATCACAGGATTATCAATCTAGAACAGAAAGTGATCTCAGTCATCCTACCCCTTCGTTTTAGAAATGAAGAAACTGAACACCAGGGATATTAAGCAACTTATCTAAGGCTATACATGTAATTAGCATCAGAGGCAGGATATGAACCCAGATTCTCTTGCCTACAGAGCAGTGTTCCTTCCATTGTACTATATTGCCGTGATCCTCAAAGAATCACATTCTGAAGAATTAAAAGAATGCCCACATAAACCTCAAATATTTCTGATGCCCTAAGCATATACACCTGCTTATTTTCTCAGGCATTCAAGTTGTGAGTTCCATTTGTTTCTGAAGACAGAAAGAAAAAGGAAATAAGCATAAGTGGCCATAGACACTGAAGTAACCTTTGAACTTCAGGTTACTTCTCCACACAGGGGATCCTGACCCAAATTTATTCCAAACAGAAATAGTTCAGATAGCACATTGGTCGTCTGCGATACCACTATTTGTCTGAAGCCCTCCTCTCCTTCCCATAACCTTGTGACATTTACCTAAAGCACCAAATAGAGAGTTTTTCCAAACTTGGCCCTACAATTATCTCTCTTCCAAGAGGCAAGATGGGGGAGTAGAAAGAATATGGGACCTAAAGTCAGGGGACATGTAAGTTTGAATCCCAGTTCTAACACTTATTCAGTGGGGGAATATTGACACGCCATTTTACTATTAACATGTTCTCCTGCACAAAAAGAAAAAAAAAGGCCTTGAAAAACAGCATTGAATCCAAAACATTCATATTTTTGACCATTTGCCATTTTTCATCCTGAATCAATTCTACAATGCAGTATGGCACTTCCAGAACTTACAGTTGACACAAGGACTAAATCTATAAAAGACACAACTACCACTTAAGCTTCTAATCTCACAGGGTTATGATGAAGGAAGAAAGGAAATAGGAATTTCTTAGTGTCTATCATGTGCCAAGTGATTTACAAATATTCTATTTGATCATCACAAACACTCTGGGAGGTAGGTGTTAACATTATCCTTATTTTATAATTGAAGAAAGTGAAATAAATAAAAATTAATTGACTGGTCCAGGATCACATAGTTAGTGAGGATCTAAGGTCAAATTTGAACTCAGATCTATCTTGGCTCCAGGCCTAGCACTCTTATCCTCTAGAGCATTTAGTTGCCTTTGAAGAAGACAGAATTCTGTAAACCTTCAAGCCCTGAATAATAGCATGCTTCATAGGAAGAGCCCCAGATTTCAAATCTTCATATCTAGCTTTCATATGTATCCTCCTACTGGCTGATGCTAGGCAAACCACCTCACCTCTTGAAACTCAGTTTTCTCACATATAAGAGGAGTCGTATTAGACCTCTATGATCCTTTCCACTCTAGATCATATTTTTTCTATGAAAAACTGTATTCTTTTCCTTCCTCCCTCCACCTCTTTTATTTGAACTAACCTTTATTGGGGACCTACCATTCACTGTTTTGCTTTTTGAATTATTTCAGTTATGTCTGACTCTTTGCAGCTCTATTTGGGGGACTCCATTTGGGGTTTTCTTGGCAAAGATACTGGACTGGTTTGCCATTTCCTTCTCCAAAACGTTTTACAGAAGAAGACATGACGAAAAGGGCTAAGTAATTTGCTCAGGGTCACAGCTACTAGCGAGTGAAGGAGACTGGATTTGAACTCTGGTCCTTCTGACTCCAAACCTGAAGCTCTGTTCACTGTGCCGCATAGCTGGCCGCCATGAACTGTGCTAGGAAGCAAAGAAAAAAGGTAAAAAAGTGATAGGCTTGTTTTCTAGGAACTTAAAGTATAATAAGCCTCCAAGAGGGTTACAAAGTAAGTATGATGGAAGGAAAAATATCATTAAAAGAAAAAATATAATCTACAGATGCAGGAGTACTGTACAAGTAAATATACTTCTATAAGTGCTGTAGAAGAAAAATAATTACTGGGTTTAAAAATCTACTAGTGATTTTTTCTTTACTTTTTCTTTTCCCTGGAATATACTTCAGACTTTGACAACTCAAAATCTGAAGTTCATAAGTATAGGACAAATAAAATGATTCCTATTTCACATCATATCATAAATTGCCACTACCAGTTCTTGTACAAGGAGAAACCATAAAGAATATTTAAAACAATGATTAACATATTGTGACGCTATAACCCCTTGAACCACTAGTAGATATCACAGCGGGAAGGTGAGTTTTCCTTTCCTCAACCCAATCTCTCATCTCCCCATTGTCCTCCATTCCCACTGCCCTGTTCCCAAGTGTCAATTGCTAACTTTCACGTGGATTTGATCACATCCACAACTGCTAGAAGTATTCCAGACTCCAACTCAGTCTTCACCTGTGGATCTATTATCCTTTTCATCAGAGATGATCTGCTCTGCCTTTCCTTCTGTTTTTTATATTTTAGTTTATTTTCCGTTAAATTTTAAGTTCTAAACTGTCTCCCTCCCTCCATTCCTTCCCACTCAATGACACCATCTCTCTCTCTGTCTCTGTCTGTGTCTCTGTCTCTCTCTGTCTCTCTATCTCTCTCTTTCTCTTTCTCCTTCTGTCTGTTTCTTATACACACACAGAAACATATATATATATACATATGCACATACACACATATATCTATACATATATATAAAGGGTGATGCATATATGCATATGTATATGCATACATGTATATGCGTGTTTGTCTCTATCTTTGTTTATCTCTGTGTAAAACCATTCTATAAATACTTATATTTATTGGTTCTTTCTCTGGAGATGGAAAGAAACTTTCTTCATAGAGACTTTGTAGTTGATTTGCATATTCTAATACTTTAAATAGCTTAGTCATTCACAGTTTTTCTTGTATCAATATTACTGTTAGTGTATACAGCATTATCTTCATTCTGCTCATTTCAGTTTTCAATATTTCATGCAAGTCTTTTCGTGTTTTTCTAAAAATCAACTTGCTCATCATTTCTTATAGTGCGGTAGTATTCCATCACAATCATATACAGCAGCTTACTTAGCCATTCCCTGATTGATGGGCATCCTCTTAATCTCCATTCCTTTGAAACCACCAGGAGAGTCACTATAAATATTTTTGATGATATAGATTCTTTTACTTTCCCCCATCCCTCTGACAGTTAGACCTAATAGTGGTATCTCTTGGTCAAAGGGTACACACAGTTTTATAAATTTGGACATAATTCCAGATTGCTCTCCAAAATGGTTGGATCAGTTCACGATTACACCAACAGAATATTAGTGATCTAATTTTTCCACATCCTCTATAATATTTGTCATTTTTACCTTCAACTTTTATCCAATTGGATAGGTGTGAGGTTATATCTCAAAGTTCTTTTAATTTGCATTTCTCTAATCAGTAATGGCTAGACTGCTTTTATATGAATGTTTACCGCTTTATTTACTTCATCTAAAAATTATCTATTTATAACCTATGGCAACTTAGCAACTGGACAATGACATCGTCTTATAAATTTGACAGTTATCTATATATTTGAGATATGAGACCTTTATCTGAGAAACTGTCTCCAATGCCCCTTCAAGTTTTCTGATTTCTTTCTAATCTTGACTGCATTAATTTTATTTGTACAAAATCTTTTTAATTTACTGTAATCAAATTATTCATTTTTGTACCTCACAATGCTCTGTATCACTTATTTTTTCATAAATTCTTTTCCTATCCATAAGTTTGATAGGTATCTGGTCTATGTTCTAACTTATTTATGTGTTTCCTTTTATATCTAAGTCATGCATCCATTTTGACCTTATCTTGGTAAATGATGTAAAATATTGTTCTGTATCTAATTTCTACCAGAATCCTTTCCAATTTTCCCAACAATTTTCATCATGTAGTGAATTCTTTTTTCAAAAGCTTAAATCTTTACATTTGTCAAACACAAGGTTATTATAATATGTACTGTGTATTATATGTCTACTTTGTTTCACTGACCCACCATTTTTATTTCTTTACCAGCACAGATAGTTTTAATTATTACCACCTTATAATACAGTTTAGGTTCTGATACTGATAGATCTCCTTCCCTGTGGTAATCTTAACCTTTTGCTTTTATTATTCATAAATAAATGAATTTTGTTAGGTTTTCTAGCTTAATAAAGTATTTTTAGCAATTTAATTGGGATGGCATTGAATAAGCAGATTATTTTAGGTAGACTTGTCATTTTATTATTATTATTATTATTATTATTATTATTAATTTATTACTCTGCCTACCCGTTAACAATATCTCTCCAATTTTTTAAAAAATCTGACTATTTTTTTTCAGATATCTGGTTTGCCCCATGCATAAACCAGCACATGGGGTCACACTGTTTATTGAACATATAGTTACCTTAGCCATGAGGAAAGAGAAACACTCCCAGGAAAAGGGAGGATAATATAGATTAAATATTCACTCTGAAATTCTGTCAAGCATATTTTGGGGGAAATTGAAAGGAGATTCACTCAAGTATCCCATATAACCAACATTTAAAAAAACCTAAAACCACTCAGACCAGATCACCATAGGATAGCCTCCATAGCCATCTCTCCATCCTAATGGCTCCATTGGGAGTTCAGAGGTCAACCTCTGGTATGGTCATCAGAAGTCAAGACAAGGGGCATTGTAGTGCCTGAAACTTCATCCATGGCGCCATTCCCCCTTTTCAAAGCCACAGAGTGTTTTTAAGGGGGAGGAGATAGAAAGACAAAGGGCCTATGAGCTGGGAGTAACTTCTTCTCCATTATGATGAAGGTTTTTCTTGGCATGGATCTCATTCATGGCTTCTTCAATGGAGAGTATATCCCTCTTATTGGCTACTGGAACACAGCCCTAGGTCTTGTTGGCCTGTAGCATTTGGGCAGCATTTTTGGCTACCCCTTTCCCAAAGAGTTGACTGTATTTGTCCTTGTAGTCACTCACAGGGCTCAATCTAACAGGACCCTGCTGGGCATCTTCTTCTTCTTGTCACTGGGCTAATTCCTTAAGTCTCCATTTCTCTTCTGCCTACTGTGGATCCCACTCCTCCCCAGAGTAGTAGGAGTCAAGCTCTTCATCAGAGGGTGCAAACTCCTTCTTGAAGGTCACAAAGTATGGACATTCATCATCCTCTCCAAAGGAAAATGATGTTGGGCCAGCCACCTCCACAACATCATGTAATATACTCCTCTCAGTCTTGTTCATTGGCTGGAACTTTCTTTTGATCTGAGCACTGTCCTGGATGAAATCTGACACCTCTTTCTCCATCCACTTTGGAAATTCCACTTTCTGATGCTTCTCCTGCTCCTGCAATTTCTTCAGGCAAGCAACCTGTTCTCAGGCCTTGTGGCAGGTCTCTTGGTCACCAATGCTGGGTTTCTTCTCCATCAAGCTCAGGATAGAGCCCAGTAGGTCCTCTATCTTGAAAGAGACTAAGTGGATGTGGCACTGCCCCCGACTTTATTTATTTATTTATTTTTTATAATTATGCTCATGTAGTTACTGGGTTTGTCTTGGAAGATATTCTCCTAGATATTTATTCTATGTTTACTTTAACTGATGTATTTATCTCTTTATAAGGTTTTATTGGTAATATGTAGAAATATTAATGACTTATATGGGCTGCTTTTATGTCCTAACTAGTTAAAATGATTGTTTCAATTGCCTTTTAATAAATCTCTAGGACTTTCCAAGTATGTCATCATATTGTCTACAAAAGAATCAAATTTAGTACCTCATTTCATATTCTGAAATCTTCAGTGTCTTTTTTTCTCCTATTGCTATTGTTAACATTTCCAATACAATTTTGAATAATATTGGTGATAATGTACATCCTTGTTTTATTCCTGATCTCACCGGGAAGGCTTCTAGCAAATCCCCATTATAAATACTGCTTGCTGATAGTTTTAGGTAGATGCTTATCATTTTAAAGAAAAATCTATTTATGCCTATACTTTCAAATGTTTTTAATGTGAAGGAGTGTTGTATTTTGTCAAAAGCTTTTTCTTCATATTGCCATTGCTTCTTATATTACTCAGGGTCTGGTCATTTTGCCTTATACTTCTCTCTGCCAGAACCTAAAAATCACCTGGCCCTTTCATTTGCCTAAACTGAATTATCTTTTATTCATTTATCCTCCAGTTAGAATATTGTAATAATAATGAAATTTGAAGATTCCTTTGTATTGCTAAGCAAAGAGGTACTTACCACCTAGTTTTGACTTAAGCCTCTGTGAAAGAAACAGAAGGTATGAAGCCCTGTTGCTGAGATAATAGAAAGGGGCTGAACAGGGAGGAGCTGTACCATATGTCAGGAAGAGCAAAAGCTGGACAGTCAGACCTTCTTGGGACAGGGATCTGGAGGCAGAGCAGCTGCTGGACAGAGAGAGAGAGAGAGAGAGAGAGAGAGAGAGAGAGAGAGAGAGAGAGAGAGACAGAGACAGAGAGACAGAGAGACAGAGAGACAGAGAGAGACAGAGAGACAGAGAGAGAGAGAATTTCTCTCAGTGAGTATCTGAAGGCTGAGCTGCTGCTGCTGGACTAGAACTTCCATGGAGAAAGTGATTTTGATTTTGAGAAAGGAGCTGATGAAGGCTTCTGAGGGCCAGCTGGAGTTGTTGAGGACTTCCAAGGGCCAGCTGCAGCTTCCTGAGGAACAATGGCAGTGTCTAGGTACTTTATCTGTGGCTCTGTTAAGTTTTCTCTTCCCAGGAACAGAAACTGTGAAAGACTTGAGGTGCACTGGACACTGAGACCTTCAATGCGTAGCAGGAACTACACAGAGGTGGACAAGGAGCTGGGAGCTCTCTGCTTCTGAACTCTGGTGACAGTTAGGTGGATTCATGTAGGAGCTATGCCTCAAGTCAAGATGAAAGAACCTCCCCATGGATACTTAGTAGTGACTGATAAAATTGCAACTTACTTGTGACCTAGGGGTAAATGGCCTGCG
>JAQQSW010000855.1:0-12191 GCA_028646575.1 Pseudocheirus occidentalis
GCCTTTGCAGTCTGCCTCCAGGTGATTGACCACGTGCACTCCTGTTAGCTGAGGATCGGCTCAACCCGTCCATCTCACGTGGAGTATCAACGACCCTCTTTAGGAGTCTCCTCCCCACGTGAGGTATCAGAGACCTAACAATTTAGATCAGACTTTATTTGTGTGAAAAGTTCTTTGTTATTGTGTTCATAAAATTCACATTGCATCTGCATGCTTAGGAATAGATAAACATGCATATAGAAATAAGGATAAAGATGAGATAAAGATAGAGATGTATACCATCAGAAATGCCATTCATTCATTCTTTTATTTATTCAATAAAACTTTCCATAAATAAGCAAATGAAAACAAGACCTCATTAATAAGCATATATGTATATGCATATATGTATGTATATGTGGATAAGCATTTGTGTATGAAATCTCCATTTTACAGATGAAAAAACAAGAATGCAAAGGAATCCAGAGTCTTGCCCAATCTTCGACATTGCACACAGTGACTAAGTAGGAGCCCAAGGTCCAAAATCTTGATTGCTTCAGTCTCCATTTCCATAGCCCTTTCTGAAATACAAGCTACCTGTGACTGCTTGGCAATCCCTCCTTTGCTATGGCTAGCCCAGCAAGGCTGTCATGTGATAATCTTCATTTCAATGGATTGAGAAGCATACTAATACTTTTTTAAGCTGAAACTTTGGTTAAGTCATAATACATTTTTATCATCATATCTGGTATTCCATGTTCATTGAGACTTGAATGTACCCTTACTGAAACAGATCAAGCAGGTACATGTAATGTCCGTAGTAGGCTCAGGTCTCATAGGTATGTAGGTGTTCACAAAAGATCTCTGCTTTCAAGCTGTATAGCTTTGTCTACAGCTTAATGTTATGCTGCTATCTCCATCTTTCTTTCCTCCCTTTAAGGGTTATGGTGGTTCTTTCAATTCTGCTCTCTACTTTGTCAATTATCACAGTGCATATTCCCTTCCAATTTGAAAAACTTTAAACTTAAATTTCAATGTGACAGTATCTCTCATAACCTTAATGACCCTTACCTGTGCCCAGTGCTGAGCAATATAAAACCACTGCAGCAAATACCATTTAGATGAAGAATTAAGTGTAATAAAACTGTTTCCATAGGAGTCTCCTGTAAGATTAAAAGAAGCATGTGAAAATATAACCTCATTTTAAGTTATATCTTACAAATCATGCAGAATTTATTCCAAATATGTTAGTTTATTTGAATAGTCAGGGATTCAAAACATTTTTTGGCTCATGGACCCTTTGGTAGTCTGATGAATTCTACAGCCCCTTTCTAAGAATAATATTTTTAAATGTATTAAAGAAAATATATAGAATTACAAGGGAAATCAATTTTATTAAACTGTTTCCTAGAAATTCAGAGTTCTCACTTTGTTTTCCTCCTCCCTCTTCATCCATCTATCTCTATTCTGCCTGTGCCACTATCCTTTTTAAAAGTAGCTGCACATTATGAAAAAATGATTTGGAATCAAGACATCTGAGTTTAAATCCTCCCTAAGATTTAATTCTGGCCTGTGGCACTGGATGAGTCATATATTGCTCTTTGAGGTGTTTTACTTTTATTTGTTAAGTTCAAAGAATAATACTGTAATACTTATACTATTTATCTCAAAGCATAGCAGTGATTTTAGACTGCTAAAATGAAAAAGAAATAGTTAATATGTCCACACATCTTACCACTACATAAAACAAACATAGGTTTAGGAAGGAAAAGAGGTCATAATAAATATGATAGGTCACCCAACTGCAAGTTCTGTGTTTTGGAGCAGAGGAGTAGAAGAGGCAGGACTATTTTGTGATTTTTCCATTGAGGGTCTCTACTTCTGAATTTACCAATGCTTAGGATTAATGGAAGATTCATTAGGGGGTTAAAATATTTTTTTCCATTAATCTCAAAGAGGTTTGTTCCAGGCTCAAATTTAAGATGTTCTGCATTGGCTCAGACCCCATAACATGTAATATTCTTTTCTCTTAGAATCATATGTTGTTTTTAAAAAAGAGCAAAATTATTCCATTGAATTAAGAAGCATACTAATATTTTTTTTAAAGCAGATTATATAACATGCAGCTTTGACTTTCATTTCAACCTCCAAACTGTTTCATTTTTGCCTCAAGACTGGATTCTGGTAGCTCCCATTCTTCCACCCCAAGACTGTCATATTATAACATTTTCACAACACATCTGGAGTATTATGCTCAATTCTCAGAGTCACATTTTAAAAATGTCATTGATAATCTGGAGGGACTTTGGAGGAGAGCAACCACAGTGGTGAATGGCCTTGAGTCTATACTATTTTGGTTGAAGAATCTGGATTCCTTCTCTGGAGATCAGAAGGATCAGGAGACATATGATATCTTTCTTCAAATACATATGGAAGACAGATTGGAATTATTTGACTTGGACTCAGAGAGAAGAACTAGGAATAAGGAAAGGAAGTTTCATGGAGACAAATACAGGTTTGATATAGGGGGCAAAATTCTGATAATTAAAGCTGTCCAAAAGTAGAATAGACTGCTTCCAAAAGGTGGTGAATCCTCCCATCGGTAGAGGCTATCAAGCAAAGGTTGTGTGATGACCGATCAGGTATTTTTAATGGGAATTCTCTTTAGTATAGATTTGACTAGTTGTTATCTTAAGTTCCTTCTAAGTAAGAAATATGGGAATCTTTGTCCAGTGTTTCTTTGAAGTCCCTGATTATCATTTTTGATGTTCAATCTGATCTTTCCTCACTCCTTACACAAATTCTGTGCCAATGAAAAGAAACTAGTCTTTCATGAGAATTAAAAAAAATAACAGATGGCAGATGTTTTAGGGATGTGATTATTCTTCTACATGACCCATAGATTGGAGGGAAGTTTGTGGGAGGTAGCACTGTAAAGCAGAAAGAACACTGAATATGAAGTTGGAGGACCTACCTTCAAAGCCTAGTTCTGATAGTAAGGATCATGCATATAATGCTGGAAAGGACCTTAAAATTTATCTCTCTAGTTCAGTTCCTTCATTGTACAGATGAGGAAACTAAGTCTCAGAGAAGTTAAGTGATTTACCTATATTCACACTATTAGTATACACAAGATGTAGGATTTAAACTCAAGTTGGCCTGACTCTAACTTTTCTTTTCTCCAGCTCATCCAGAAACTCAGGACTGAATCTTTGTAGCCTCCAGATCCCATCTAGATCTATTACTATTATCATTCTGTGAACACATGATTCATGCCAATTACATGTAAAGATACCATGTACTGCACTGATTACTCTGGTTTGAGTGCATAGAAAGTCAGTTCTGCTCTGGTTGCTCTGGTGCCTCACTAGGGAGGAGAGAGAGAGAGAGAGAGAGAGAAACAGAGAGACAGAGACAGAGAGAGACAGAGACAGAGAGACAGAGAGACAGAGAGAGGAAGAGGAAGAACGAGGAAGAACTCATGAGATCATTTGGATGGGGTACTTGGGCCACAGCTCTAAGACCCCAGCCCAAAGACTCTATCTCTGTCAGTATTTCATGAGTGGACTCCCGTGAGGCAAACTATCTCTCCCTGTTTAAGAATAAGCTCTTTATAATTCACCTTGTATGAACAGGATTATCTTGTGTAAGCAGAACTATCATGTACTAATTCCCAAAGTTACTATATACAATGCAGAGGTCAAGCTATAGATGTCAAATCCTGAGACTATCTTGTTACAGATGTGGCACACCAAAACCACACCTCTTAGAAACCCCCACCTTCACTCCCGCCATGGCCCCAGGCTTTCCAGTACTGAATGAGACCTGCATCCAAGGTATAGAAATTGTATGTTTCTTTAAGAGCTGACCACTCCTTGATCCCATCCTCCACCACCTAATTAACATACTTGGCACATGACTCATAGGATTTTTTTCTATATAAGTTTTAAAATCATTCCTATTAAATTGGAAGTTCCCTAAGAAGCTCTTCCCACTATATAGTGTTATAATAACTTTTTTTACCACTTGACTGGAAGTCTGCTTGAGTCCTTGAATTCTTTCCAGATGACTCTGCCCTGTGCCTGAATAGTTGGGGGTTCCTGCACCATTAAATTGCATCAATTTCCTACTCTAATTGATCTAGACAAGAAACAGCTCAGAGAACACTCTGACCATGGTAGTCATTGTCTTTTTCTTTCCATGTCTTTTCCCCCTTAGTTTCTTTTTTAAAATTTAATTAATTAATTAATTTCCTTTTTTTCCCCTAGTTTTCACTTTGAAAACTCCTTCTTCTACATACTTAAATATTTAATGTCCTTGTCCCTCTAGGTAGTAAGCATCTCAGGAAGAAAAGACAAAAACATCTTCCTTTATATACTACATTAAGCTTCAAGTGGACATATAACATAATTTTAAGAGGTCATATTTTTTTTAAAAAAATTAGAATAGAAGGAAGCAGCTTCCACATCTCTGGCTAGGGAGAGATTTCTTTTTTTTTCTTAATTTAGTTTTTATTCGTTTTCTTGTTTATATTATTCATT
Source organism: Pseudocheirus occidentalis (assembly GCA_028646575.1). Lineage (NCBI taxonomy): Eukaryota > Metazoa > Chordata > Mammalia > Diprotodontia > Pseudocheiridae > Pseudocheirus > Pseudocheirus occidentalis. The sequence continues at coordinate 4,521 of JAQQSW010000855.1, forward strand.
TTCATTACATTTTTGAATTACAGATTTTCTCCCCCTCTTGCCCCTGTCCCAACCCTAAAACAGCAATCCCACTGTAAAGCCCCTCCCCTGCTCTGCTCTCTTATTTTCTGCTAGGGCAGGGAGGGTAGGGAGAGATTTCTTAACCAAACAAGAAATATCAAGTGATCACAAAAGATAAAATAGAAAATTTAATTACAAAAAATTTAAAATGTTTCTGCATAGAACAAAGGGCAAAGCTATTCTGGAAAATCAAATTACAGGCAAGGTACTAGAATGTCCCTTTTTACTGTTAAGAATAGGGAGACTTGGAAGATTTTACTAAAACTTCTCTAGTAGGCATCTCCACAAAGGGAAGCCCTTATCTTAGTGTTGCTTTCAACACCATTTTAATAGGAAAAAGAAAATGAATGGAAAAGGATAGTGCACTGTCGTGATTTTAGAGGTTGCTTACTGTTTGTCCGTTGTTCTAGAAGAGGAACATAACATCAGGGAGGCGATGCTATGACATGCAAGTGAATTGGATGTAAATAAGGGAGGGCTGTACAAAGTGACTAGCCTCACTTTCTCCTCTGGAGTCATCTGGGTCCAGTGGCAAGATAGAGATCAGGAAGACTAGAGATGGCTCAGGATACAGTGGGGACCATGACCTTTTCAAGCTAAGGTCTTTAACAGGTCTAAATTTGACTGGGTCAATGCCATCTCAGTGATTAAGGATTAGTAAGAAAAATGAGGCAGAGAACAGTCTCTTTAAAAAAATAGATCTGGGAGGAGAAGACACTCCAGTCAAAACAGAAACAATTGCTATTTACATTCCAGTCTGAGCCAGTCATAGTCCAAACAATGACCCCTTAGAGCTTGACCTGGGCCCTATTGTTGGTCAGTCCTTGAGATCAAGAGTGATTTAAGATTAAGGCTGTTCTTTAAGAAAAAATATGTTTCAGAGACTAAACTTTATATTCCATTTGGGGAGAGCACCCTCAAGTTCAAGTTGGAATCAAAAGACTGAATTAGATCTATTTGACCAATGTCTACTGACGTTCCATTTCTTGGGAACCCCAAAGACTGATAAAATTATTCACCAAAGATTTATAGTCAGTTCATCACTCACCCTTTTTAAACATCTGATTTATGTCAGGCATTATGCTAAGTGCTGGGGAAACTAAAAAAGACAAAAGACAGTGTCTGCTCTCAAGAAACTCACAGTTTAACTGGGACATAACATGCAAAACAAAAGAAAAAAATGAAAACAACTAAGTGCAAACTTTATTCAGGATAAATCAGAAAGATATCAAGAAGGGGAAGGCAGTAAAATTTTTTGAGGGCAGGGATCAAGGAAGACTTCCTGTAAAAGTTATGACTTTGGAAGAGAAATCATTAAAATCCCCACTAAAGTAACAGACACATTTCAAGGCTGACCTGGATTCTAGTTCTGCATTTACCATTCACTACCTACCCCTTTAAATCTCTAATCATTAGTTTCCACATCTGTAAAATAATTTGTGAACTATTCATCTCATTGATTTTTTTTGTGAGAGGGGAAGGCATGACAGTTGGGGTTAAGTGACTTGCCCAAGGTCACACAGCTAGTGTACTAAGTGCCTGAATCTGGATTTGAACTCAGGTTCTCCTGACTCCAAAGCCAGTGCTCTATTCACTGCACCACCTAAGCTGCCCCCATCACACTGATTTTTTGATGGAGTTCAAATAAAGTAATTTAAGTAAAGTTCTTAGTAAGCATAAAGCTCTTTGTGACTTTAGCCATCACATTAATGTACTGCTCTTCTAAAGGTAAATGGTTAAGACATCTGGATGTTAGATTAGGTGTTTGTAGTGTGTGTGTGTGTGTGTATGTGTGTGTGTGTGTGTGTGTGAAATATCATTTACAGACTGCTGAAACTTGTGGACCTCTGCTTAGAATAATAAAGTTATAAAATATATAAAATAGAATTAAAAACAAAATCATTTATATTCAAATAAGAATGAATTAATATTTCATATCCAAGTTTACATATCCTTTAAAATATGTCTATGAATCCTTTGTTAAGGATCCCTGGTCATACTGTTTGTTGCAGTGTTATGAGGAATATGCTTTCAGATTTTGGGATTTTTAAAATTCTGACTGTCATTGGAGGGAGTCTTACTCTTAGTTGACTTCTGCAGATGTAGTTCAAGGGAAGGCAGTCAGATTTCTGACAGGAAGTATAGAGCCAGACTGACACCTGATCACAAGCAAGGGAGATCCTTTGCCAGGTGAAAAAGAAAAGGCGGGGGGAAGAGGAAGAGAGGGAAAAGTGGAGGGAGAGAAGAAAAGAGCCCTTACATTTGTTTACCATGGAATATTTTAAAAATGTTTTCTCATAATTTAAATTTAATGGTTCTTGACCCATGAAGCAACAATGAAATTTTAAGCCAAAGGGAAAAAAGAAAGAAATACACATATACACCATTATGAGTATTACACTATGCCAACAAATAATCTTTTCATGATATCTCTTTTCTTTTTTTTCCTTTTTTCTTCCCTTCATCCTATCCCACTCCCCACTTCTTCTAGTTTCTCCTTTGACACTGAACCTCCTCAAAAGTGTTTGCTTCAGATTACCATCTCCTCCCATTTGCTCTCCCTTTTAGCTCTTACTGTCTTCACCCTACTTTCCTGAAGTATGATTCTTAAAATGAATTTTCCTACTCAGTTGAGTGTGTGTGTTATTCCTTCCTCAAGCCAAACAATGAGAGTAAGGTTTACTTACCTACTTATTCATTCTCTCTCACTTCTTCCCTCTTCTCCTCCATTGTAAAAGCTTTTTCTTGCCTTATTTTACATGAGATATTTTACCCCTGTGCTACCTCTGTCTTTATCCTTCTCCCGGTACATACCACTCTCATTTCTTAGTTTTATTTTTTCTAGATATAATACCTTCATATTCAACTTATCCTGTGCCCTCTGTCTACATATGCATATTCCCTTCAACTGCCCTAGCACTGAGAAAGATCTCATGAGTTACAAACATCATCTCCATGTAGAAATTTAAACAGTCCAACTTTAATAAGCCCTTTATGATTTCTCTTTCCTGTTGCCTTTTCATATTTCTCTCGAATCTTGTATTTGAAAGTCACATTTTCTACTGAACTGTTGTCTTTTCATCAAAAATGTTTGAAAGAGTCTTATTTCATTGAATATCCATTTTTACTTCTGAATGATTACACTCGGTTTTGCTGGGTAGGTGATTCTTGGTTTTAATTCTAGCTCCTTTGCCCTCTTATCCCTTAATGTAGAAGCTGCTAAAGCTTATCTATCTTTATTGTGTGCAAAATACTTAGATTGTTTCTTTCTGGCTGCTTGCAATATTTTCTCCTTAACCTGGGAACTCTGGAATTTGGCTATAATATTTCTAAGAGGTTTTACTTTAGGGGGGGTGAGATTCCTTTAAGTGAATTCTTTCAATATCTATTTTCCCCTCTAGTCCTAGAATATCAGGGTAGTTTGCCTTGATAATTTCTTGAAAAATGATGTGTAGGCTCTTTTTTTTTTATCATGGCATTCTAGTAGTCCTATAATTTTTAAATTATCTCTCCTGCATCCATTTTCCAGGTTAGTTGTTTTTCCAGTGTTTCCAGTATTTCACATTGTCTTCTATTTTTGCATTCTTTTGGTTCTCTTTTATAATTTCTTGATTTCTCATAAAGTCACTAGCTTCCATTTGCTGCATTTTAATTTTTAAGGAATTATTTTCTTCAGTGAGCTTTTGGACCTCTTTTTCCATTTGGCCTACGATGCTTTTTAAGGCATTCTTCTCCTCAGTGGCTTTTTGGACTTCTTTTGCCATTTGGGTTATTCTATTTTTAGTCTATTTTCTTCAGTATTTTGGGGTTCTCCTTTAGCAAACTGTCAATTAATTTCTTCATTATTTTCTTGCACCACTCTCATTTCTCTTCCCAGTTTTCCTCTACTTCTCAAATTTTATTTTCAAAATCCTTTCTTAGCTCTCCCATGATCTGAGATGAATTATTATTTTTCTTGCAAGCTTTTGCTGTGGGAGCTTCAACTTTGTTTTGATCTTCCTTGTCACCAAAGTAGAATTCTACAGTTTAATTTTTTTCCCTCTGTTGGCTTTTCCCAGACAATTACTTGACTTTTTAGTATTTTTGTTAAGGTAGGTCTCTGCTTCTAGTAAGGAAGTGTCCCAGGCTTCAGGAATTTTCTTCAGCTATTTTCGGAGAAATTTCTAGGGCCGTGAAAATTTTCAGATATTCTGAGGTTTTATGATGAAAGGAAAGGTGTTTACTCTTCTCCTGGCCTGTGCTATCATCTGTGGGTGACCACATGCACTCTTTTTCTACCTTGCAACTGTGAGGAGGATCCCCTCTCCAATGCTGCCTCAACGTTCCCCCACAGATTCCTCCTAGCCCCATGACTGCCACCAAGGATCGTATCCCAGATCAAAGCAAGGGCAAAACAAGAAAATTTTACCTAAAAGCCATCAAAGAGATACATACAGTTCCCCTGTGGTCAGTTATTCCCCACTATCTGTGGGTTGAGAGCTGCAGAAGCAGGCTCTACCACTGCCACCACCTCTACATCCGCTACCATGGTGTTGAGGCCTGGACAGCACTCCTGTCTCACTCAGGTCTGACAGACCTTTCCTACTGATCTTCAAAGTTATCTTTGGTGTTTGTGGGCTGAGAAGTCTGGAAACTGTTGAGGTTTTCTCTGACCCAGTCTGTGATGGTATAGCCCATCCTGGACTGTGCTCCTGTCCCAGTTCAGAGAAACAAATATTTCCCATCAACCTTACAGGTTGTTTTGTGTTGGAAAGGTGTTTCACTCTGTTTTTTTGTGGGTTCTGCTGCTCTAGAATTTGTTTAGAGTTCTTTTTTACAGGTGTTTGGAGGGATTTGGGGAAAAGCTCAAAGGAGTCCCTGTTTTTACTCCACTGTCTTGGCTCACCGCCCCCCCCTTCATATCTCTTTTCTGTTCACCAATTTTCACAATATATGAGATTTAGTTACTTATTTGAGGGAGGCAATTAGGCTTAAGTGTCTTGACCAAAGTCACAAAGCTAGGAAGTGTCTGGGGCTGGATTTGAATGCAGGTCCTCCTGACTCCAGGACCAGTGCTTTATCCATTGTGTTACCTAACTAACCCCAGAATATATACAAGATTAATAAAAAGGAAACATGGCATAAAGAATAGAATGCCAGTCCTGGGTCAGGAAGGCCAAGCTTCAAGTTCTGACTCCTGCCAGGTACTGGTTATGTGAGGATAAAAGAATCAGTCGCTCACTTTCCCATGCAACTCTCTATGATTTTAAATCACAACTGAGTGTCTGCATTGGTGGAGACTTAACATGCTAGGGGATTATCTATGTCAGATCTGCACCAAATTGTCTATGCCAGACCTATAAACTTCTTCAGGCCACACAGTAGAGACAGACTGACAATGGTTGGTTGCTGCAGGTCCTGTGACAAACAGAACAGTGCACAGTTGACAACCTTACATTTTTTGCAGGCTACCCAACATAATTTGGTGGGTTGCAAGTGGCCCACAGGACACATCTTGTGCAGACCTGGTCTATACTTATTATATTTCAGATCCAGACCCCTCCTAACCTAAGTAGATATATTAATAGATAGGTTTGTACACATAAACCTTGCTGTCTATCTATAGATATATCTAGATACTGAATTTTGAAGTAGGCTATCAATGAGGAAGATTTCTTTTTTTTCACTCTGAATTTATTTATTTATTTTATTCTTTACATCACTCATTTCCACTAGATTTTGAGTTGCAATTTTTCTCCACATCTTTCCCTTACCTCCCACTCCAAAACAGCAAACCCACTGTAAAGCCCCTCCCCTAATCTGCTCTCTCTTATATCCTCCCCCATCACACCTCTAACCTCTAACACACATCTCTAATATAGGCAGGATGGGTCTCCCTACTCCAGTGCTTGTATATCTTAATTCCCAGTTACATGTAGTTATTCCCTTCCTCCTTCATCACCCATTCCCACTGGAAGGACAAGCAATTCAATTCAGGCTATACATATGTAATTACACAGAACATCTCCACAGTGGACATATTGTGATCGACTGATTATGTCCCTCCTTCCTATCCCCCCACCTTGTACTATTCTCTACTCTGTCCCTGTCCCTTTACAGAAGTGTTTACTTCCAGCAACTCTCCCCCAACCCTGCCCTCCCCTCTGTCATCTCACTTCCATCCCCATCCCCTCTATTCTCCTGTGTGGCAAGATACCCAGTTTAGAGTTTATGTCATTCCTTCCCTAAGCGAAATTCAATGAGACTAAAGTTGATCCTTTCCCTTTTGCCTTCCTGCTCTTCCCCTCCATTGTAACAAATATCCCTTGCCTCTTCTATATGAGATGATTAACTCCATTCTGTCTCCCCGTCTCCTCTCATTCTAATCCTCTCCCACTGCAGAATTTCACCTTTTAAAGTATCCCTTCCTATTAATAGATCCTGTGCCATCTATGTGCACATATATACACATACTCAGAAATGTATTAATATACTATACATATATGTGTGTGTGTATGTGTGTGTGTATATATATATATTACCCTTCTATATAGACATATGTGTATGTGTATGTGTATGTGTATGTGTATGTATATATATATTTGTATTCCCTTCATCTATCCTCATACTGGGAAAAGTTTCATAAGTTACAATTATCATTTTTCCACGTAAATAGTTCAACGTTGATAAGTTCCTTATCATTTCTTTTCCATGTTTACCTTCTCATGCTTATTGTATTTGTGTGTCAAATTTTCTTTTCAGTTTTAGTTTTTTCAGCAAGAATGTTTGGAAGTTCTCCACCTCATTGAATGACCATATTTTCCCCTGGAACATTATACTCAATTTTGCTGGGTAGGTAATTCTTGGTTTTATTCCTAGCTGCTTTGATCTCCAGAATATCATATTCCAGGCCCTTCAATCCCTCAGTGAAGAAACTGCCAGATCCTAGGTTATCCTAATTGTGTTTCCACAGTATTCAAATTATTTCCTCTTGGCAGCCTGTAATATTTTCACCTTGATCTGGGGACTCCAGAAGCTGGATATAATATTCCTAGGAGTTTTCTTTTGGGGATCTTTTTCAAGAGGTGATTGGTGAATTCTTTCAAGTTCTGTTTTGCCCTCTGCTTTTAAAATATCGGGGCAATTTTCCTTGAGGTTTTCTTGAAGGATGCTTTCTAAGTTCTTTTTTTGATGTTGGCTTTCTGGTAGTCCAATAATTTTTAAATTGTCTCTGCTGGATCTATTTTCCAGGTCAGTGGCTTTTTCAAGGAGGTATTTCACATTGACTACTATTTTTTTCATTTGTTTGAAACTCTTTCATAGTATCTTGATTTCTCATAAAGTCATTTGTTTCCATTTGCTTCACTCTTATTCTGAAGGAATTATTTTCTTCAGAAAGCTTTTGAGATTCTTTTTCTGTCTGGCAAATTCAACTTTTCAGGGCATTCTTCTCCTCATTGGCATTTTGGACCTCTTTTGCCATTTGAGTTAATCTATTTTTTAAGGTGTTGTTTTCTACAGTCAGGTTATTGACTCTCTTTTCATGATTCTCTTGCATCATTCTCATTTCTCTTCCCAATTTTTCTTCCACTTCTCTTATTTGGTTTTCAAAGTCCTTCTTAAGCTGATCTA
>JAQQSW010000855.1:12291-26700 GCA_028646575.1 Pseudocheirus occidentalis
GGTGAAGCCCCCACCAGCTTTGATTCACTGAAAACACACCCCAGGACCACCACCCAAGACCACAATCCAGATACAGGCCACTCAACACAAGAGCAATTGGCCTCTGAATGATCGCTTCCCGCCCTCCACCCCCGCAGTCTGCAGGCCAGGAGCTGTGAAGCAGCCACGTGGCTGCAGGGCCACGGCTTCTGCTCCTTCCTTATCCTGGAGACAGTTTGGCCCGACCACCTTTCTCCCCCAAATTTAACTGAGTCCTACTGACCTTTCACTTAATCCTTATTTCTTCTAGCTTGATATTTCTGGAAATTGCCACAGCTACCACTGATCCTCTCTCCTGAAGGCTCCAGCTGCAGCTTGTCCTGCTTGTCCTGCTTGCCCTAGGGCCAAGCCACTGTTTAGGGGTGGGCTGGTTTCAGCTCCCAGTGCTGGGATAGGCCCCACCTGCCGAGCTGCCTTCAGAGGGAACTGTATTTTCATGAGTTTTGGAGCCCTAAAATTTGCTTAGAGTCATATTTTATGGGTATTTGAGGTGGCCGTGTGCGAGCAGTGGTGTTTTCCTGCTTCTGTGCTGCCATCTTGGCTCCACCCCTCAAGGTAGTTTTCTTCGGAGGAAATTTTATTTTTCTCTCAATTAGCTTTATGCAAAACATCTTCACTTTATATAAATTTTCCATCAGACTGTCAGCTGTGATGTTAGGCTTTTAATATATAAATACTGATATTTTCTTGTTTCTTAATTTTTCATTTTCTGCCCAAATTTGGGGGAAAGTACCTATTAAACTTAAATAAATGATAAAATAAAGTGTTTTAGAAGGGAAAATACTTATACTCATGGAATTTTCTTTTTTTTCTCTATGTCTGTTTCTGTGGTTTACTCAGATGTGTTAGAATATAGGCTGTTTGAGTAATGAAACCCTTTCATTTTGTTCATTGTATTACCATCATTCAGCACATCTCATCACAAAATAGGTCTTTGACAAATTCTTCTAGAAAGAAATTATGAATGTGAATTGACCCACTTGGGATTGTCAAGGTGAAGGCATTTTTCTTTCAATATAATTTTCTAATTTATCAACAGAATGTTGTCATCATGAGAAGTTTGTTTTGCTTTGTTTTGTTTTGTGCTTGTGTTTTTTGTTTGCTTGGTTTTGTCTGGAAAACTCATCAAGTCCGTGTAGTAAAATTTACAATCGGCATCAATGGAGGAATTACTCCTATTAGAGAAATATCAGTTCCTTGGAGTAAAACTAATAGTTTCCATTTACACAGTGCTTTCCCTGCAGCAACACAGTGAGGTGAGTCATGAAAGTACTATTATCCCTCATTTCCCATCTAAGGAAAGAAGATCGATGTTACTACAACATTTGGAAATGTCCGGTGTCTGCTTCTGGAAACTCTTTCCTCTCTTGTCTTTCATAACACTCTTTTCTCATTTTTCTCCTACTCTTCTACTGTTCCTTCTTAATTCCTTTTACTGATTCATCATCTATGTCTCACTCCCTCACTATTTGTGTATCCCTGTACATGACTTTGGTCCTTTTATGTTCTCTCTCTATCCTGTTCCTCTTTGTGACCTCTTTTGCTACCACTGATTCAATGGTTATCTCTATGCAGATGATTCCCAAATCTTCATATCTAGCTCTAAATTCTAAACTATAAGAATTATCTACTTGAATATCTCAAAGATATTTCAAATTGAATATGAACAAGTGAAATTCACTATTTCCAAAATGAACCTATAAGCCTAACTTCTCTCTGTCTCTCTGTCTCTGTCTCTCTGTCTTTTTGTCTCTTTTTCTCTGCCTCTATCTCTCTGTCTCTGTCTCTCTCTTTTGTGATAAGTGTAACAATATCCTTCCTGTCACTGAGGTTAAAAGTCTCAAACCTGCTCTCACACTCACCTCCTGTGGTTAATCTTGTCAATTATATCTGTGTTGAATCTTTTTCACCCAACACCTCTCCACTGACAGTGACAATGACCTAGTTCAGGTCCCAATTCTCTCTTTCCTGGAATATTGAAATCAATTTCTTAATTTGTTTTCTTGCCCTTAGTTGCTCTCATATCTATCATCCATACATCCATACATTCACAGAATATCCACAGGATATTCCTAATACATATCTCTGACCATATCTCCCATAGTTAAGAAATTTCAATGGCTAACACTTCTATAATAAAATACAGACTTGGGTTTGGGCTCTGGAGTTCTTTTTGGTTTAGTTCTAACATGTCTTTCCATACTGATTTCACATTACTTACCCTCCCACACTTTATATTCTATCCAATATGATTTTCTTGCTGATATCTGTACATTAGACTCTATTTCACATTGCTATGCCCTTTCAAAGCCTTTCCCATCAAGTTTGTTGTACTCTCCCTGCTCCTTTCCATCTCATGGAATGCCTAGCTCTGTTCTAGTCACACATCAAGTGCTACCCTTTCCAAGAAGCATTTTATGATCTCCCATAATACTTAACAGTTTCATCCTGAAATTACATTTATCACTTTGATACCAATTTTCTATGTATGTATGTATGTATGTATGTATGTATGTATGTATGTATGTTTCTATCTATCTATCTATCTGTCTATCTATCTATCTATCTATCTATTTATGTATCTATCTATCTATCTATCTATCTCTTTCCCATTCATTATAAGTTTTTAGAAGGCACAGACTATTCTCATTTCTGTCCTTGTATTTCTGACTCTTAACCTAACATCTATTATATACTTTTTAAATGCTTATTGAAATATATTGAATTAGAAAAGTTTAAACTTGGAGGGGGAGATATTTGGAATAGACAGAGCTAGGAAGGCCAGCCACCATATCCCATCTAGTCCAAAAAGTGTGCTAAGAATAAATAAAACACTTTTTGAATAAGACAGAATGGTGGAATAGAAAGAGAACTGAACTTGAAATCACAGGGCTTAAATTTGAATCCTGAAACTGACACTTATTATCTGTATTACCTCGGACAAATCTCTTAAGGTCTCTAGGTCTGAGCTTACTCATCTTTAAAATAAAAGGGGTTAGAGTGATCTCCTATTCCTTTGGATCTCTTATCCTATGAACTAAAAGTAAAGTATTATAGAGACACTCAAAGTCAAATAAACAGTGATTACTTATTGGTTGCAACATTTGGTGATGGAACTTCAAGAATGTTCAGATTATTGCAGTAGTGGCCCAAACCAAGAACTGGAAGGACTACAGGTTGATCTGACACAGTCCTGTTTTGAGATATAACCCAAACAAGGTCCATTTCATGTAAATTTCATCTAGACAGATGTCACAGACCTGAAGAATGAACACATCCCATGCATTCATCCTTGAGCCCCACAACTCACTTCCATAAAACATTTTGAGAGGTTCCTGTGCAATTCAGTGTAGTAAAAATTGTTTTTTGTGTTTTTTTTTATTTTTTGGAGGGAAATTGGGGTTAAGTGACTTGCCCAAGGTCACACAGCTAGTTTTTGGGTAGAGTGTCTGAGGCTGGATTTGAACTCAGGTCCTTCTGACTCCAAGGCCAGTGCTCTATTGACTGCACCACCTAGCTGCCCCCTGTGTAGTAAAATGTAACAGCATTCATTAAGGGTTAGAGATATGCTCAGACAAGAAGGGAAGTTGTTAGATGCATTACAATATATGATCTAAAAATACTCAATTCAGGAACATTTATTCCAGACATGTCTTAAATTTTAAAACAACATTTAAGCTCTATTTCCACTTCTTCTGCCTTATGGTAGGAATGAAAATTTTAAATGTATTTTAATTCACAAATTCAGGGCTGTTCTCTCTATAACTTAGATTGAGAAGTCTGGTGCTGATTGGAAATGAAAGAAAACATAGTTTTCAAGACAAAATTACAGTTGGGGGGGGGGGAAGGATAATACAGCACAAGTTAAATGTCCAAAGAATAAAGTCTTCTTTGTTTAAAAACAAAAAGTGATTGTTTGTTATATGTTAATTAAATTTTTAGTGTGTCAAGAACCATTGAACAATTTTATCCCCTAATGGCAGCTAAGATGGCAAATAATAACAATAAGAACATTAATAAACTTTTATTTACCCCTTTAAGGTTTGAAAAGTGCTTTTAAATATCATCTAGTTTTATACTTATAACATCCCTGATAGGTAAATGCTATTATTATCCCCGTTTTGGAGATAAGACAACTCAGGCAGACAATAATTTGCACAGGGTCATAAATCTAGGTATGAGGCCTGATTTAATGGTGGATTATGGTTGCAGAGCAGGTGCCAGTTGATACTGGGACAAAATGTTCATTAATATATTTAACATGTTTGCACACATATGATCTCTATCAGATTGCTTGCCATCTTGTGGAGGTAGAGGGAACGAGGAAAGGAGAAAAATTTGGAATTCAAAATTTTATAAAAATGTTGAAAACTATCTTTACATGTAATTGGAAGTAAAAATAACTATTTATAAAAAAAGTTTCTTACCAAAAGTTCGCTATGCTGATAAAATCCTATATACCATCCAAAAAAAGTCATTGAATTTGCATTCAGATACTTGTAAAATCACAGAACCTCTCTATTAGCAGCATAGTTATACTTGTATCTGAAGAACTGTCATCTATAACAGCTCAAATAACCATTCAGAATCTCCTAGAAAAAAAATTAGTAAGAGAGAACTTGCTACTTCCTGTAGCTACCCATTCCACTTTAGGGTAACTCAAATTCCAGAACACTTAAGGCTTTTGTGTCATGGACTTCTCTGAAAATAGAAAAGTTTATGTACCTCTTTTCATACTGGGCAATCTCCAGGTTGAAGTAGGCACAACAGTGGTCATAAAATAAGCTAGTAAATGAAACCTAAATCTGTATTGAATAGTCTTATATTTAAAAGAGCTGAAAACTAAGGAACATCAAGAGACTAAGAAACTTCGGTTGAATCTTCAAGAAATATGTAGGGAGCCTCTATTAAACTACTAACAATAAAATTTGACACATCTATATAACTTTCATTTGACTTAATAGAACAAAAATGATAAATATTATTCCTTCAGTAATGAATAGGCTGACAGTGAAAGCTTAAATAATTCTGTCCTGACATTTACTTTGTCTATCATTGTAATTGAGACTTCCAGGAAAGTAAAGAGTCAACACCTTCTGTTTACAATGGTGCACAAATTACTTGAATAAATAGTAATTTTGGGATGATTTCATTTTGTCACTTCAATGATCATGAACCTTCATTTCCAAAAACTGCAGATTAAATTAAGAATATCTGACCTTGATCATGTGATAGATGATTAATTGGATCTCTTGTATTCCAATTTGGTTTAATCAGTTTGATATGATTCCATAGGGATTATGATTGTAAGTTCTATCTATTAGGCCCCAGAGCTGTGAACTACAGATTATAAATTCACTTGCTTAATCATATGTAGCTAATTAGAGGACATCCACCCTTGTTTTTCTTTTTTATGGTGACCAACCTCAGAATGGCTGAGGTAATTCAATGACATGAAAGTCCCTTGATTAGTTTGGTTGTCCCTCCATCCCTCATCATCCCTCTATTGCTCAATATGGAGAGATGGCCATGAGCACTTGACAAACAAGTGGCTTTATTTGTTGGTCAGTGGTCTACATGTGTACCAGCCCATTTATCCATGTAGATGTTTTGATATCCTTTTATCAGCCCAGCCTATGAGTCTGCTCATTGGCTTGCTAGGAATTCCTGAAAGGTCATGATAAGTCTGTTAGGTCCACTCATCAGCTCATTTGACAACCAAAAAGACTCTGTACTTTGAGTATACCCTCCTCTAGGGTCAACACCAAGGTCTATCAATCAATAAGACTCTATATTTTGCCGTGCCTCTTCTGTCTTATCTGGATACCAAGCATTATAAAACTAAGTCCCTGGAGTAAGGAGGCATCTCAGATCATGACGATCTGAAGTCCACTTCATTAGAGGACCCTTTAATAAAAGGCTTTGGCTTGGAGCTCTGCCTCAGTTTCTTTCATTGTAGAATGGACGGTTTTGGACCCCACAATAAAAATTACTGATTTCTCTAACTTTAGTTAGTTTTCCAACCTCAGTTGTTGAATTTTGTATAGTACACATGTATTTCATTGTTTTCTCTTTCTCTTATTTTGTGTGCTTTTTAAAAAAAATAATGGATATTACTTTAAGGAAACACATAAAAGTTGTTGCTCTTAGAAATTAAACTTCAACAACTCTAAAGACTTTGTAGAAATTATATATGTGTGAAATTGTGTTTTGAGGATTATTTTGTCCTACAATTTATTAGGTTCATTCTTACTAAAACACAAAGCATAGTGTAATTTAAAAGAAAAAAATGTCGGTAATTGACAAAATATGGATGAAAGTTGAAAACCAGCCTAAAAAATGCTGAGAAAACAAGCAAAGACCTTAATAGGGACCTGTAAGCTGGAGCGGTTATTACTGATTTTTACAGAACAAAAATATAGTTTTCTTGAAGTTGAAAGAACAATGAAAAGATCAATTAAAAGAAAATAATAAAGAGCTGCTAACTATTGCTATGAAGAATAAATGCTTGTCATGTACAAAGACCTATTTTTAAATATACATGTATGTGTGTATTTATATATGTATATGTGTATATACACATACACATGCACACACATATCTGTATATGCACACATATACATGACATGTGTAAGAAAGAGAGAGAGAAAAATTAGACACTGTCAGAATTGATTTTGCTTTATTATACATGTTGGTAACATGTATAGTATTTTGAATTTTATTTTTATTTACATTATACATATGAACAAATTTATTTATTTATGCTATGCCATATTAAATTATTACACCAAATTCTATTCTATTGTATTTTATCATATCATATATATTATAAATTTGTAACTAAATATTTTATATGTATATATTAAGTAGATTTATGTTAAATATTATTTTTCTTGTTTCTTTAGATAAGTGGGGTGACAGGGCAGGATGGGAAGGATGTGGGAAGGGAGATAAGATAGATTTTCATTCATTAAAATATAATATTAATCATAGCAATAACAATAACACTATAGGCTATAATCAAGTCTAGACTTATGAAAAGTGGACTGCTTATACTGTTTAATATCCAATGTGATAAAACTGTAGGGAATTAAAGGACATGTGTCAAAATATTATTCATTCAATATCAAAACATGTAAAGCCAATGATTGCAGGAAAAAGAGTACATGCTGAATATCAAACATTTTTAAAGATGTAAAAATTCATAAGGTTTAATATATGTTCATAAATGTAATTGTTTTACTCTGTTCCAGTTAATTGCCATACCACTATAGAAGGAGACACAAGGCAAGGCAAAGCAAGGAGTATATATTGAGTTCTTATTACATGTGTTAAGGACTAGAATACAAATACAAGCGAAAAAATCCTAGCCCTCCAGTTTCTAGCATTCTAATGGGGGAGAGGGGGAAGAAAACTAAAAAGGGGTAAGGTAAGGGGAACAAGGGTGATCTTCATACAGAAGCATGGGGTCAAGGTTCACAGACTCAAAAGCAGAGCCTGGAGAATAAAGAAGGATGGGTGACCTGGCATGGAATCCTCCCCAAAGCAAAGGTCTCAGGAGGAAATCTGTTGTCATTTCGTCCTATCAGTTGTGTTAAACTCTCTAATCCCATTTGGGATTTTCTTTACAAAGATATTAGAGTGGTTTGCCATTTCTTTCTCCAACTTATTTTACAGATGAGGAAACTGAGGTAAATAGGAAACAGTGTTTGAGGTGGAATGTGAACTCAGGTCTTTCTGACTCCAGGCCAAGATGTTCTATCCACTATACCACCTAGATGCCCTTCAGGAGGATCTCACCAACAGGAAAAGGGGGCCCACATGGTGCAAAGATGTTCTAGAGTGGGAAGAAAACTGAGGCATAATGTAGTCACAAAAAAGAATGAGGTTTCAGGGGTTGGTTAGATGATTCTATGGATAGAAGAAATTCTATGTTTTTAGGATGCAGAGGAAACTCAGGGTGCCCATTAGGTTTCTGTATTCTCCACAGTTTGTTTTGCAGGGTTTTTTGTGAGGCTGGTAGGTATCCTTAGGGTTATAGACTATTTTCTGCAAATTCCCAGGCATGGTGTATCAGCAAATCTTTCCTAAAAGCATGATTGTATGTCTGATTATCTTACATTTTTGCTTAGAATAGCCATGCAAATAAAGATTAATGAAATTGAAAAGGAAAGGGGGAAAAAATGAAAACTCAATCTACTACTATGTACTAGTAGATACTACTACTAGGTATCTACTGAATAGAATGCTTTTTGATTGATTCAGGAGATGTTTGTCTTTGCTAATGGATGACTAGAACTCAATTGAGCTTGTCTTAAGTGATTCAAATAGTTTGCCAAAAGAGGCAAGGATCTTGAACTAGCTGTCCTATTCTTGACTTTAAATTTTTCATGATACAGCTGTCAACACTTGGGTCAAAATGGAACAGGTCTCTCTCTTTTTTTTCTGAGGGGGAAAGGCAAGGAAATTGAGGTTAAGTGACTTGCCCAAGGTCACAGAGCTAGTAAGTGTAAGGTATCTGAGGCCGTATTTGAACTCGGTTCCTTCTGATTCCAGAACCAGGGCTCTATTCATTGTGCCACCTACCTGTCCCAAAACAGGTCTCTTGAAAGGAAGTGAAAGAAATCTGAATTCATGGACAGAGAAAAGAGTTCAAGGATAGAACATCATGGATCAGAAAGAGAAGAGAGGAATGAGACTCATATTTTGCCAATTTCCAAGAGACTGTGAATTTTCATATCGCCTTTCATTTTAAAGATTCTAAAGTAATTTAAAAGACTTTCTCTAAGTACTGTGCAAAGACATGCCTCAAATGAGGTGAAAAAATATTAATAGATGATATAGGAAAACCTAACTCCCTTGCCATGTGTCATGTGACTAATATCTTCATGGAATAGACATTGTGGGAATTTAGAAGATTTTACATGGCAAATTCCTTGATTCTCTGTTTATCTCTGAGTTGGATTTAGAAGATTATGAGTCCTAAGAGGCTTTGTAATAGGGCTAGCCCCAGGCTATATGGTAAAGGAGAAACATAGCATCCCAGAGTTGGAATATACCTCAAAGGTATTAAATATTCATCTGCTGCCAGAGCAGGATTACTCTTGATAATGCAATTCTCCCTCCCCCCAGTCCAGTCATACTGTCTCCCTAAGAACACTTCCCAAGGCAACCCATTCTATTTTCAACAGTTTTAATTATTAGGAGATTTTCCCTTATGATAATTCAAAACCTGCCTCTCTGCAATTGCTGCTCTTTATTTCTAGTTCTGCTCTCAGAAGTGAAATAAAACAAATCTAAAAATATAAATTTTTTATATAAACAATGTGAGAATTTATTCGATCACACATATATGTTACTGAAAATTTTTTTTCAAATTGTGTTTAATTATGAGTGTTGGGGGAAAAGAAAATATATTTCTTTTAATTAAAAATTGGTGGAGTACTGCAAGTACTGCATGAATCTTCACATGAAGTCACTCTACTCTTAGTTTAATTTAATTGTCTTAGTCAATTTTCGGAGATTTTTTATGTAATAGAGATAATATGTAAATGTCTATAACATAAAAATAAAACATATAAATATGTATTTTTTAAAAGTTAAACCCTTAGTTTTTATCTGCTTAAAACTGTCCTTAAATAAGGATCCTATTTGCTGAATCCTTAACAAATGTTCTGATTGAAGACCATACAATGGGAAACTCATAATATAACGATTCCAATTCTACTTTTGGACTGAAATAATTGTTAGGGCAATTTTTTTTCCTTCCCCTTTTTATGAAATCAAAATTTGTTTTCTAGAACTTACAACTCATCATTCTTAATTCTAACCTGGCACAGAAAGAATCAACTAATGTCATAGTCTGGATTTGAATCAAAGTCTACTGACTTCAGACCCATATGTTCTCCCCTACTACACCAGACTGCTTCCATTTGTCAATGTCTTTCCTAAAATGTGATGCACAGAACTGAACATATCCTTCCGTATATGGCTGATGGGGTCAGAATATAATGAGACTATAAATTTCCTCCTGTTGAATACTCTATTGAAGTTACTGCTACCCTAATTCCTTTTTCAAAGCCTTCCTCCTAGGTCCCCAATTTCTAAAGCAGCTATGCTGTGTGTCATAACTAAAGCGTGATACCCTCAGCTAGGTATACTACCCTGCACTAAGATATTTGTTGATAAAAACTGAAACCATTTCTTCTACAGGTATTTAAATCAGAACAAGGGGTATTTGAACACTGAAAAGCCGATGAGGTACAAAAAACCAAATCTCTTTAATATAAAACAGATGAAGTGGAGCAAAGATGGAGAAGTATAGGCTCAGACCCAGGTAGACTTTCCAAGCATTCCTCTGCAAATTTTTAAAAATAACACTTCAAATCAAATTTTGGAGTAGCAAAACCAACCAAAGATCAAAGGGAGATATTTTTTCCAGAATGAACCACCTTAGGAGAGTCTCAGGAGAGGTCTGTGACACTGGAATTGAGTGGGCTCAGGCCAAGAGTGGCAGGAGCAGTAACTGTGGGCCTTAGAGGTAGCTGACAGCAGCAGCTTCTGGAGCCCTCAGTCCAAAGACAGTAAGCAGGTCAGATAACTGGTGAGAAAGAGATTAAAGAAGGCCCTTCGCTAGTACTGGGTGCAGTTGGTGCTAATAGGCAACTCTATTATCCAAAAGGAGTCCTAGGTTGCAGTTCCAGAATGAAGAAGAGGGCTTGTCATCAATCGCAAGGTAACAGAAGCCCTGGTCACAGTCCAGATCCAAGACAAATGCTAGCACTGGTAAATGTAGGGGAACCAGGGCTCTTCCTGGGTGAAGAACAGAGCATATACCAGTAGAGCAGTGATCACCTTCTCTTCCAGGATACTACCACCTTGGAAGCACTCAAATTTTACAGATTCCACCCCCCCAACTCCTGAACAAATTCTGAAAACAATTGGCACAATGCCTCCTCAACCCCAAGTGAACAGAGCCCATTTTTACATAAATTTTAAAGTGAAGAAATCAGCTGGAAAAAGGAGCAAACAATAACAACAATAATTTGACCATATAAAGCTACTATAGTGGCAGAGAACACCATAATGGGGAGGGAGAAAGAGGATCTGTAACTCAAAATTTAAAAAGAAGAGCATGTTTAAAATCAATTAATAATGAAAAAAGAAGGTGGTGTGACATAAAACAGATGAGAAAGCCATGTTTGTTACTTGCTCAGGGTCCCAGAGCTGGTAAGCATCTGAGAGAAGATCTGAACTCAGGTTCCTGGTACCAGGAGGTCTATGCTCTATTCACTGCACCACTTACCTACTTCATGTTACTATTATCTATGCTGTGGGACATCTGAAAATTTTCACCCTTCATTTAAAGGCTGTACCAATAAAGTAGAAACAACTACCATTTAAAAATAGCATTGTTTTGACAATGTTATACATTTTAATATATTCTCCACAGAATTTTCCCTCATTACAACCACAATGAAGCCAAAAATATGTGACCCAGTGATCATATCTGTCATTATACACAGCATTCTATACCTGTAACCTACCACATTTCTTACCAAAAGGGTCAACATTATTTTCAGTATTCACATGAGGCATGAAGAATGTCTTGCCATGTCATCATGATATTTAGGAGTGAGAAAATGAGAAAAGTCCATGGAACTTTTGTATTGAGAAAAACATTTTAGAGGAAAGAGTTATATTTAAGCAATACTCTAGTTTATGAGGTTTTTTTTCCTTGAAAAAAGTAAGAAGGGGAGGAAATGAATGAATAATTCTGACATTTTCAAAAATTCAAATAGAAATTTAGTTCTGCAGAGCACATCTTAGAAAAAAATCTGACCTTGAGAAATTTTGTTTTGTGTAGTGTTTTATAGCTTGGATATATGCTTAGCTTGGAAATATAGGTATTAAATTAGAAAATGCTTTATGTGGCATTTCTCTTCCCAGCTTGCCCAGGAAAAGCAAAACACAGGCTTGCTTTCTGTATTAATTAAACTTTTCCAGAACTATGCAGATAATGTCTTTTATTTGATCTGGAGGTATTTCATGCTACTAATCCACACTGTGGATTTTCTTTAAGGACACACACACACATCAGCTATCATCTATGAAATGGGGAATATGTTGTGTTTTAACTTGAAATGTTTCCTTTCTTAGGATTTGTTTAAAGTATTTTTGCTTTAACTTTTAAATTCAGAGACTGTAAACTAAATATATATTAATCATATGCTACTTTGGCCTCATTTTTGTGGCCAGAGAAGACTAGCAGAGCATAAAGAATGTGTGGAGTTAATTATGAAACATTTTTTCTATAGCTCATGGAGAAGGCAAGTCACTTGATTTCTCAGAGCCTCAGCTTTTTCATTTGTAAAATCAGGAACTGGATAATTTTTTTTTCTGTAGCTCCTTCCTGAACTGAGATTTTGTAATAAAAGGCTCATAGAAATCTTAACACATGGCAGGAATTTGAATGGAGCTAATTGCCAGAAGAGTGGAGCATTCGGGGACATGACCGTGCACAATTGGAATGGTTCTCTTGTCATTGTAAGAAACTCCACCCACAAGGTTTGGAGCTCAAACCATAAAGGGATATTTCAGAGGGAAAGTTCTTAACTAACTCCCCAGAACTTAAAAGCCCAAAGCTATTTCTATAATCGCAGGTGCTAGTCACAGGACAGTAATGTGTTCTCCAAATATCCAGTTTTATTGTTTAATCTTTGTTTCCTTCATCCAGACCTCAAGGAATACATATATTTGTTCACTTTCCTGTTAACAAATCTATGATCTCATCAGTGTACTTTGGCTGTCCCCCAATGGAGTTCAACTACTCATCGAAGCAACGTGTCCTATGAAATTCTTAGGCACATCTTTTGAAATCTTCTATAGATGGTCTACTTAATGAGCCAAAGCACTCTCTCTGCTTTTTTTTTTTTTACTATTTCATGAATACTAGTGTTGCCCTTAGGTCATCCATCTGTTACTCTTCATTCTTCCTATTTATACAGTCCACTAGCTTTCCCCCCATGCCAATCATGTGTATCCCTCATGATGTCCTTAACATTTATGATTTTTTAATTGTCTTGGTTTATTTTAACTTTAATATACTTGTATTTTCTAATATGCCCCCTTTTCCTCTCCCAAAGTAGTAAAAAAATATTTAAAATTTAAAATTTATCCTATGAAGAAATTTGAAATTTAGTCCATAGGAAATAGGCAATGTCATTCCACTATTAAACAATGGTGAAAAAGTAAAAACAAAAACAAATAAAAAAACCAGTTTCAGGGTGAAATTAACCAAAACAAAATTGGTGATATCTGTTATGCTACTTCACTTATACAAAGCATCATTGGTAAAATCAAGAACTCTACTTACCCTCTCTGCTTTCTATCATTCTGGTTTCCATTTTACTTTGGGTTTCTTAGAATTTAATTTTTCTTTGAGATTGTATTGTTCCACAATTCAAAGTCATTTACCAGGAAGAAGCATGAAGAGAAAGATGAACTTTTGTAGCAATTAGCTTGAAAAGGTCATGCAGTTTTCTAAATTCAATGTAATCTCTCCACTTATGCAGTACTCTCTCTCTCCGTGTGTGTGTGTATGTGTGTGATACTGAATGGTACATAGTAAGTACTAGATAAATATTCTTTGAATTTGTTGAATTGCTTAACCCCACCCACCAAAAAGAAAATCTTTCAAATTACCAAACACTTGTACTGATGGAAATACACTTAATTATTTGTCTATCTTATTTCATTTGTGCTTTTTTTTTTTGCTCTGGAATGTCTCACAACCTCAATTGTATCAATAATCAATTGATTATTGTTTGGAAATCACTGTGAGCCTCAAAAACAAAGGCTTTATATTCCAAGTGATATGATCTAGATCTACAGATAAGAGGCAATATGCCATAGCAAATGGAAAACTGGCAGAAAGTTAGGAAAACCTGAGTTTGAATCCTGCCTCAGATATTTACTAGATGTGTGGCCCTTGGTGAGTGAAGGAATTGTTTTGAGTCTCATGCATATGAAAGAGGTTAACAACAGCACTTACCTCACAGGGTTGATATGAGGATCAATTGAAATAATATATGTACAGTGTTTTGCAAAGCATAAAAAGTTATGTAAATCCATGCTGTTACTGTAACATTAAATTAAATATTAACATGTAACTATATTACAATTATGTCAATACATAGCCAATTCCAAATGTATGTTTCTATTAAAGATATAGTAATTCAAGAATGAAATGAAGATTTTTGTGGATAAGGAGGGTCAGGGAAGGCTTCAAGTGAGTCTGGATTTAAGGTAAGCCCTGAAATATAAATGATGATTTAAAAAAATAATAGGTGTAGAAGACCAGGGAGAGCA